>JAIUZE010032088.1:0-11888 GCA_022085475.1 Heliosperma pusillum | reverse complement strand
TGAACCAGCCCAGACCGGCCTGGACCGGGCCTGAACCGGCCTGGACCGGCTGGTGTTGGGTCCGGTTCACAGCCCCACCATTTCCGGCCACCACCAAAACAACAACCCCTTTTTCCAAATTAATTCTAACATGTTTTTAATTAACAACACCCATTTTAACAACCAATTTAACCATCCAACATACAAAAATCATCATCATGAAGAAATCATAAAAATATAACAAGAACACCAACATATTTATAAATTCCTACAACATAATAAAATTAACAACCTATCATGTTACTAACTAAAAATCATAAAATCATAATAATATGAACAAAAACTAAAGATGAACCAAAAACTAAAGGAAACAAAAGCTAATAAAAGCTATGTAACATATATCCGTCGAGTAACTCGGAATCGTTACCTTAGCTAGTAAAACCAATTAGCATCAAAATAAGAAGTATAACCCAAGAAACCCTCCTACTAATCTTCACCCAAAATATACGAGTCTCCAAACTCGTCTTCAAAATCTTCCCCTATAAGAAATAACAAGGAAAACATTATTAGAACAAAAATATGATTTTCCATAATTAAATGTTGAAAACGATTTTGACGGAATTGAAAATAAAACCGTACGTGAAGATGGGGAGCGAAGAGGAGAGTCTAGAAATATAAGTTAGGACGGATTTAATTAAGAAATGAAGATTTTATGAAGGTTTTGCTCAAGAACGATGATGAACAATTGAAGAACACGAAGAACAAATGAAGAACGATTAAAGAAAGTGGTATTTTGATCTTATTTTGATTTGTTGTAAAATGAAAAGTTGTTTGTGAGTAAAGAAGAGTGGATGAGCCGTGTAATTATAGGCAAGAATAGATGTCGAGTTTTGAATTTGTTGTTACGTAATTGACTCGCGTTTAATAATTATTTTACGGTAAACGATTAAATATAATTAACGATAAAGTTAATTATACTAAATATCAAGATATTATGCTATTAATAATCAAAAGAAAGACAAATATCTAGTCCTATTAGAGGACTTAGGAGCCGTGTGGAATGGTGAGAAGACGGATCTGATTTTGAGCGTTTTGCGTAATTTTCGTTAACTGATCGATAAAGTGAAATAATATCTAGATATTATGATATTATAATCAAAAGTAATAAAATATCAAGGTCTAAGAGAGGAGAGGAAAGGAGAGGAGAGCCGTGTGGGTTAGGGGCTTGCCGGGTCTGTTTTGTAAACGATTTGCGAAATCTCCGTTGACGGATCGATAAAGTAACAAATATCTAAGATATTTGTATTAGTTTAATCGAAAGAATTAAAATATCTCAAGTGAGTGGAAAACGATGACATGGGCGTGTGACTCATGCCAAAGTCGAGTTTCGATTTTGTTGCGCGTTTTACGATGAGTCGGGAATAGTTATATGACGTTCGGTTAAAACCGTAAACGTTATTCTTTAAATTCCGAATAAATTCAAAATAATTATATTAAATTATGATAAATCTTAATAAATCTAAATAAAAATAAATCAAAAATATTATTTTTTTAATTAAAATTTCGGTCTTCATACTTATGAGACGAGTCGGGAAAAGTCAACGGAAGTCAAAGTTGACTGAAAAGTCGAGAAAAGTCGAAGATGACTTAAAAGTCAAGAAAAGTTTAGGACGACTTAAAAGTCAAGAAAAGTCAATGACGACTTTTAAAAAGTCAAGAAAAGACAAAGACGACTTAAAAGTCAAGAAAAGTCAAAGATGACTAAAAACGGTCTTTTCATGAAATCCCTCAAAAATTCCAAATACGAACGCGGAATTTCAAAATAAGAATCGGAACAAAAATTTCTATTTTAAAAAACTTAAGTTCTACTGAAAAGTGTTAGTAAATATTTTTACTAGAAAAATTGGTATTTTTCGGGTTGTTACAAAAAGAACAATCAGTCATTGGTACAAGATGGGTATTCAGAAACAAGCTAGATGACACAGGAGTTATTGTGCAAAACAAAGCAAGATTATTTATTCAAGGATACAATCAATAAGAAGGAATTGACTACGATGAAAACTTCGCTCCCGTAGCTCGACTTGAGGCTATTAGACTTATAATAGCATTTGCATCTCACAAAGGACTTAAATTATTCCAAATGGACGTTAAGACCGCGTTCCTTAACGGATATTTGGAAAAAAAACTTTGTTGAGCGACCCCCCAGATTTTTGGATAGCAAGTTTCAAAACCATGTTTTTAAACTAGATAAAGCTTTGTATGGTTTGAAACAAGCACCAAGGACGTAGTACGACAGATTATCAAAATTCTTACTATAAAGCGATTTTAAAAGAGGATCTGTCGATGAAACCTTGTTCCTAAAATCCAAGGGCTCAGAATTATTAGTTGTACAAATTTACGTTGATGATATTGTTTTTGGTTCAACTAATAATAAAATCTGTGATTATTTTTCAGAATTGATGACATCAGAATTTGAGATGAGCATGATGGGAGAGCTGAAGTTCTTCCTTGGACTAGAAATCCAACAAAGAAAGGAAGGTATAATAATACACCAACAAAAATACATCAAAGAGCTAATCAAGAAGTTTGGAATGAATAATTCTCATCCTATGGCCACTCCTATGGTCACGGATAAGAAATTAACGAAAGATGAAGATGGTAAGTCTGTCGATGAGACGATTTATCGAGGTATGATTGGCTCACTTCTCTATTTAACTGCAAGTAGACTAGATATTATGTTAAGTGTGTGTGTTTGTGCTCGATTTCAATCGTGACCCAAAGAATCACACATGGTTGCAGTTAAAGTTTTTTTTGAGGTATTTAGTTGGTACATCTAAATTATATCTATGGTACCCTCTCGATTGTAATTTCGATGTCATAGGGTATTCAGATGCAGATTATGCAGGTTGTTCACTTAACAGAAAAAGTACATCTGGCATAGCTACGTTTGTTGGACCATGTATAATCTCATGGGGGTCTAAGAAACAAAATTCAGTTGCCTTATCTACTGCAGAAGCTGAAAATATTGCTGCAGCCTTGGTATATTCTCAATTACTTTGGCTTAAGCAACAATTATCTGATTATGGTGTGGATGTTGGGTGTATACCTACTTTATGTGAAAACATGAGTGCTATTTTTATTTTGAAAAATCCCGCGCAACACTCGCGTACAAAACACATAGAAATTAGACACAATTTTCTTAGAGACCAAGTAGAAAAGGGTAACATAAGTCTTGAATTTTGTAGTACGAAAAAAACAATGGGCAGATATTCTACCTAAAGCAGTTCCTAGAGAACGCTTTGAAACTTTGCGTTTGGAAATTGGTTTAATTGGTGGTATCTAATCTTGTCATAAATTTTTAGAACTCCTATGATTGGCTAGAATAGATGAGATTGTACGACTGTGTCCGTATTTTCCGTTGTAAGTATATCTACGTCAAAATCTCATACTATATCTCAAGTGAAAACTAGTTTGGTAAGTAAATATATTATATGTATGTATTTCCAAGTAATTCTACCCATCCAAATCTGAATATATACAAAACTTACCTAACCTATCTTTTGCCATATTACATAAGATTCCCTTACTATAACAATAAAAATAAAAATAAAAATAAAAATAACCTAAAAATAACCGCCGACCCCTTCACCCTTCTTTAACCAAAGTCAACAATTTACAACTCTAATAAATACCTATACACTCCCCCCAATTTACCATCATTACTCCCTCTTCCCTAAACTCCTCAAACACTCAACCCACTCAAACTCTCACATCATCCTTCAATGGTGCCAAAACCTTCAACCCAAACAACCACCCCTTCCACCCGATCAAAACACCGCGCCTCTCCACCACAAAATCAATCAGAATCAACCATCTCCTCTCGAACCCAAAGAAACCCGTCATCCACTAACCCCGACTATAACCATGGGGAACATAGTACTGTGGGAAAACGTCGAAAAATCGACAAGGGGAAGAAGAAGGCGGTAGAGGAGGAGGTTCAGGTGGAAGAAGTGAAACAAGTGGTGGTTCGCGAGGGGATACGGCGTACCATGTTTCAGGAATATCTGGACCATGCAACGACGCAAGGACTCAAGAAACTCCTTCTCACCAAAAAGGAGCGGACTCTTGTTAATCGAGTCTCAAAGTACCGGATACATGCAGGTCGGTACTATCCTAAGACATCGTATGGTCAGATGGACGCTCTTTGGTTCTTTGCCAAATTCTTGAAATTTCAAGAATGGGAGGATGTGTGTTAGTTCTCGGATCCGGTGTATCCGATTGCGGTAATTCAATTGTTAGCTTCAGTTTCTTTTCGAGATGGTAGTTTGCATGCGACGGTTAATGGCTGCACTATAACCGTCACCATTGCCGAATTATGCACTCTGTTTGCCGTCCCTAATGATGGGGATGTAAATTAATCCAATTGCATAATTGGGTGAATTGGGTGAGGTGACCGATGCGGTCAAGCTTGAGATTAAGCAATATTTCAATATTAATGCTACGGGATCGGGTTATGTGATGGCCGAGTCTTTTCCATGTAAGATGAAATTCCTTTACAATTTTTTATGGAACACGGTTGTACCGCGGAGGGGCAGTAGGGATAAGGTCTCGAGTTATGAGATGGTCATTTTTCAACTAAATCAATCTTCCCCGTCTTGTTTTTCATAGGATAATTCAGTTTAGTATGACAGTTACAAAAGAGAAACTGTCCTTTATGGCTGACATGCCATATGGGATGTGGATCTCTCTGTTGTTGGAGGTAAAGCAGGTTGTGGACTCTGAGAATTATGGGGTTTTGACGAGGGATGAGATGGTTGGTAAGTATTTGAAGCTGATGAAGATTGGGGCTGTTGGGCCTGATTTGATATTTACAACAAAGGGAATGCCGATTGAAAGAACACCAGATGGGGTTATTGCTGGGTCTGGTGCGACACTGGACATTTGTGCACAGTTGAACTCGTTTTTGGCGAGTATTTCTGAAAAATTTGAAGCCCAAGCAGCTGTTCTGTCAAGCATTGCCTCAAGTATGGGCCATGGAGGTCCTGCTGCTGTTGGGGCAGGTTCACCAGAGGTTGGGGGCATGGATGAACGGGGTAGAGGATCGTGTCAAGGCACTTGAACGGAGCGTGGTCATCATGCGTGATGAGGTGTTTCACCAGGGACGAAGGCTGGACTATTTGGCTAGTCAGGGTGGAGCGCTCTACAGAGATGGCAGGGGTATTCGTGAGGATGTGGCTACTGTTTTGGAGGCTACTAAAGCCTTATCATTGAATATTATCAACTTCGATACCTGCCTCACCGCTCAGGCCAATCATGTTCGCTCTTGTTTTGATCGTCTCTCCTCGCTGGAGTATCGTACTCGTCTTGGTTATGTCGACCCTAACATTCCTAGACAATCCCGTACCTAGATCTTCCCTCGCCCTATCTTATTTTGTCCTCCTTGAACTTTAATTTCCTATTCTTTTATTTTGCCCAGATGGCGTTAAACATTTTTCTTGGTTTGTACTTAACACATTTTATTTTGCTTGTTAGACTTGGTTTCCTTGCTTATAATGTGCATTTTGTGTTTATATTTCTTTCCTTGGTTAGTATTATTCTAGTCGTTTTATATTCTTGTTCTCGTCTTTTCGATGATGTCAAGAGTGGGAAGAAATGACCTTGATTTGAGTATTTACCTAAGCTTGCTCCTTGTCAAGACCTTTAGTCTCTTAAGGTCCTTGGGTAATTATGCTCTAGCTTTAGATATTTTGACCTTGCGTTCTACCGACTATGAATTTTATAGTATTATGTTGAGGGAGAACTTACCTTAGTCACAAATCATTAAGAGGCTTGTCGTCATAAAAAGGGGGAATTTGTTGAACCATATACTTATATGATTACGTTTTGATAATGACAAGTATCTTTGTATAAGATATATGATTGTGCTTGTAATCGCTTGTTTAGTCTTGGTTAGATTAAACATGGTTTGGTACCTGAAGTTATAGCTAGTTTAGCTATAACCTTGATGATTTGTGAAGCAAAGGTGAAGCAAAGTTATAGGCCAATGTACTATAACTTTGGAACTGCTGAAGTAAAGTTATAGGCATTTCTACTATAACTGTAGTGATTATCAAGCTCAAGATCAAAGACGAAGTCTTAAAGGAGCTTGTTGAGCTTAAGATGAAGAGCTCAAGAATCAAATGATATGATAATCAACATACTGAAGATCTCCATGAATATTTCATAGTATAGGTTGTCGTCCAATAATGGTACTTCTGTTTAGTAATGTTGGGAAGTAGAGTTATAGTTGTTTTAACTATAACCTTACTTATCAAGCTCAAAGTTATAGATAATTTTACTATAACTTTGGAGGTGCGAAAATAGGACTGCTGTTTTATTATTTCAAAATGGTTTTGAATATAGTTTTTAAATAATCTTTTTGAAGAAAAGTATTTATAGTAGACTAAGGTTTAAATTTATTCAGGTTGAATATTATTATGATTTCTCTATTAATTTGTAAAACAACTTATGAAGTGTCATGCTATCTAGGGTTTCATATATGTTCAAACCTAAACCCTAATATATCTTATTAAGCCCAACCATGGACTAGGGTTTCACGCAAGTAAGGCTCTTGTGCCGTGCTACCCACGATTAACTTAGGACTAATTAGGGTTTAAGTAAGATGTAAACCTAATATCTTTCTTGTTACATGACAACAACAAAATGTGTTGTGTCTAGTAGTATTTATTAGGGTTGTTTGTTATACTTTTTCGGGTCGTTAGCATCGTTTTATGCTAACCTTAGTCCTTGTAATTATGTTGTTATTTAGCAGTTTTAGTCAACTTTTAGAGTCAAACCCGGAAGTCAACAAAAGTCAAAGTCAAACCCGAGACCCAAGGCCCAAACCCGACAATTGGAGTGGGCTACAAACAAATCATCAATGCAAGAAGACCAACTCCAAAGGGTCAAGGGAAGTCGTGTTGGAGCTAGTGTCCTCCACAATTAGTGCAATAACATAAATAAATCTCTATAGGTTCACAGGGTATACTTTGTATTATAATCAGTTGATTAACGTTTATCAATAATGGTTGGCTTGCTAGATAAGTTTGACGTTATTGTCATACAGATGGCGGTGATCAACTGGTCCCTAAAAGTCACACCTAAAGGATGTGTTTGAGAGATGTGATTATTTGAGAAAATAATCATAGTGATGCCTTATTAAATGACTAAAAGGTTAGTCGATGTTTTTGACTAAAAGGTTAGTCAATGTGATGATGACAGATTATTTAATAACGATTAAATAAAGTTAGCTGAGACGAATTAACTGTAATTCGTAAATTGAATATAAAATGTTATATTTAATTGTTGTATATAATGTAAGCTAATTAAACATAAACTGTTATAATTAATTGGCAAATTATAAATATACGGATATTTATAACTAATGATGTATTATAGTGATGTCGGTCCATGACAAATGATGATTATAATATATCACATTATATTGGAAGCTAAGATAACCGAAACAAAAGTGTCCAGATACACTCTGTTTTTCGGTCAATAGGTAGTTATTTTGAGGAGAAAATATATCCCCATAATACCTAATTGGTGCCGTGAGAAAGAAATAAGAAGAGGAAAAATTCAGATTTTTCTTCTAACCCTAATTCATTCTCTCTTGTGCCTCCATCTTTTACATCTCACAAAAAGAAAAGAAACTGGATTCTTTTCTATCTTTTTCTAGCAAAACCTAAGGCATATCTTGATCAATCTTGTGTGCAACGATTAGGAGATATCAAATTTTGATATTTGTTCTTAGGCCATTAAAGCAAGGACTAAAGGTTATTTCTAATCTCTCACTTATTATGCATTTTCGTTTATGACTATTAATCATATAATCATAATTTCATTATAATCCTGAATGATTTAAAGGGAAGTATACGGATATTTTCCCACAAGTGGTATCAGAGCCAAAGGGCTATGAAATTGTTTATATGATTTTCGTAAATATTGAATTTGTATAATTCTTAGTAAAAAAAAAATTTCTTTTCGGCAAATTTTTTTTTTTATGCCGTATGTTTTTTTTTTTGAGGGTTCCATTTTGATTCAAATATTGTTATTTTAAAAGGTTGAGATAATAATATATGAATTTGTAGATGTTTTGATTTAATAATGATTGAATTAAAACGTAAATGGAATTTGATATGAATGTTAATGAACATCCTTCTGCTTTATATTTTCGGTATAAAATGATCTAGATATTCATGTTAAAAGGTTAATTTGAATCATCTAGTTTGTATCAATGTTTAATATCGATTAGATATTGTTTGTTTGTAACGACCTAGTTAATATAAGCATGATCGAATTAAAACCGTTTAATTTGATTAATTTTTTTTTTGCTGCCCGTGTACTGCTAACTGTTAAAAAAAAAAAAATTCCTGTTTTTTTTAAAGTGACAGCAGCAGCGGTTTTTGTGTAGAAAAAAAAAATGGATTTCGGTTTTTTTTGTATAAACCGAGAGAAAAAGAAAAAACAAATTTGGTACCTGCTACTGTTCATACGTGAACAGTAATAATTATAAAAAAAAAAAAAATTTCGTTTTTTTTTATTAAACCAATTTTTGTTTTGTACATTATAAAGATAATGTATGATTGTTTTTGTGAAAAAGTTCACAAAATTTTTGATACCATATTATTTTAAATAGGTTTAAAATAATGTTGTTGTAATTCATATTGATTATGAATTTCATTGGATTTTGATTGAAGTCTCGTGATGAATTACGGAATCGTCACATGATTTAATGGTGGTTTGGATAATTAATCAACATAATTTATGCATTATGTTTTGTATGATTAATTATTAGTTGATGCTTTTATTATGTTAAATGTTGTTTGAATGGTTTAATTTTACGCATTTTTGTACAATCAGTTGTAATTTACTAGTGTGGCCTTAGTAGATTATGTTTTCGTAATGATAGAAACATAGTCTTGGTTGTATTTTTGAGATCTCGTATCTTCCCTTTGTAATTTTAATTTTTGGAATCATATTAAATTAGAATGTAAATAGGTTTACATTTGTAATTTTTAAAATGTATTTTGAGAAGATTCAAGATGGAGATCGGATGGCTCACTCCCGCTATATGGACCAAGATGGAACATCAAGACAAGCTTCTCGGGTCCAAGGGTGGATTCCAACTTGTATTTCGTTCATTTTTGTAGTTAGGCCACACTAGGTGTTTTATTTTGCGTTTTATTTTTCCATTCTCGTTGCTTTATTCACATGATAAATAATTGCATCATATTCCGCCTAAACCAAACCACCTAAAATGCATGAAAAATGATTCATATAGTTTGAATATTTAATCATGGACATACAGATGTCACTCGCTTTTAGGGCCATCACCTTAGTTTAAATCATTCTCGAGTTGCTAGACATTCGTTCACTTAAAATGAATTAAAGTTAATATGATGGGACCTTCCCCTATAACTAAAATTGAGTCTAGTCTTTATAGGGAAAATTACTATGAACCCCTTCTTCGTCGGAAGTCATAATATGACCCCTTCAACGTGGGGTAAGTAGTGAGTGTTGACCTATTTTTATCTCAACATTATAGTACGAGTAATATCTCGTGATTATGATGGACTAAAGATAGAGTTTACAGAAATTTATCGACAAGGAATTCTAAAAGTAGAATTAGCCAAGAGGTTGGCTTATCAATTTATAGAAATTGAGTCTTGGGATCATTTATATAATTCTTGAGGGAGGTCAATTGTATAAATGCACGAGTCATCGCATTAAACAATTTTTCATTAGACTCAAATTTAAAACGATGAATACTTATCATATTTTTTTTTTCACAGTTTTTGAGTTCGTTATATACAGATATAACTGCTAATAACAAATGGCTGGCCATACTGATGACCCAATGCCAAGTGCCACGCTCGGACGTGAGTCCTGGCTTAAGATTTTCATGGACAATATGAATCAGTCAACGCGACTGAAGAATAACGGGTCCAACTTTGCGGACTGGGAGGCGGCGTTACGGAATGCTGCCATTGCGGACGGTAAGCTCAAGTACTTCACTGAGCCACTACCGCCCAACCCAGACCCCAATGTAGGAGCCAATGAATCACTTGCTTATAGTGTTTTCATGATGGAGGCGGGTGCGATAAAGAACGTACTCATCTTTTCAATGGAATCAAATTCGCAAAGGCGATTCATTGCCCATGGTGCGAATAAAATTTTCACCACGCTCTCTAACGAGTTCTCGAAAGCTCCGAGGATTGTTAGCTATGAGCATACCTGTCGCTTCTTTGAGGCGAAACTCTAGAAGGGCCAAGCGGTTAGCCCACACATTCTTGATATGATTGAGAATGTCGAGAAACTGGAGGCACTTTGTTGCAAAATCGATGAGAAGATCGTCATTGACCGCGTTCTTCATTCACTTCATGATGGTTTTGCCCTTTTCAGGGCAAATTACTATATGAATGATATGAAGAAGAGTCTTCATCAGCTCCACTCACTTCTCGTACAGACCGAGATTGATCTGAAATTGAGTGGGAGTCGGAAACAGGACGTTCTCATGATTGCAAAGAAAGGAAAAGGTAAGGGCAAGGCTCAGGCCAACCTAGCTGTAGGAAAGCCGAAATTCAAAAAGCCAGGGCAAGGCAAGAGTGGGCCTGGTGAGACTAGCGGTAGCTCACAAGGCAGGACAAAGTGCAAAGAAAACATGGAGTGCCACCATTGCCACAGGACTGGGCATTGGAGGCGGAATTGTCTCGTGTATGCTAAAGACGTAAAAGCAGGCCGCGTCACTCCTGTTGGTACGTCATCTTTTATTCATATGATTGAGATTAACCATGCAAGTTTCGGAACTTGGGTATTAGATACTGGTTGTGGTTCTCATCTGTGTAATCATTTGCAGGGCCTAAGAAACATCACAACTCTCGCAAGGGGTGATGTGGACCTGCGAGTGGGGAATGGAGCAAGAGTAGCTGCCGTTTCAGTGGGAACACATGTAATCCAACTCCCGAGTGGATTTGAGTTATTTCTGAATAACTGTTACTATGTACCCAGTTTATCTAAAAACATTATTTCCGTTTCCGTACTTGATAAGGACGGTTTTTCGTTTGTAATAAAGGATAATAGCTGTATTTTCTATTTAAACGAAATGATTTATGGTAAAGCAGTTTCCATGAATGGGATTTATGTTTTAGATCAAACCACATATATTATGCATGTGAGTAGTAAGAAAGAAATGGTTGGTGACAAAGATCAAACCTATCTATGGCATTGCCGTATGGGACACATAAATGAAAAACGCGTGAAGAAGCTCATTGACAATGGGACTATCTCCCCATTTGACTATGCATCATTTGGCACGTGTGAATCATGTCTCATAGGCAAAATGACTCGAATTTCCTTCAAAGGTGTTGGAATGCGCGCTGGTGACCTATTAGGACTCATACATACTGATGTGTGTGGACCTATGTCAATCAACGCTAGAGATGGCTATAGATATTTTATCACTTTCACGGACGATTTGAGTAGATATGAATATGTCTACTTAATGAAGCATAAAAGTGAGTCACTACGTTCAGATCGTGGTGGCGAATATCTTTCGAATGAGTTTGATCAACACCTTAAAGACTGTGGTATTGTACTACAGTTAACTCCACCTGGAACACCACAATTGAATGGTGTGTCCGAACGGAGAAATCGAACATTACTTGATATGGTTCGATCCATGATGTGTCACACGGTTGTACCTGACTCATTGTGGGGTTATGCTCTTTTGGCAGCTGCTTTAATACTTAACCGAAGTCCGTCTAAAGCTGTAGACAAGACTCCATATGAATTATGGAAGGGAACGGTCCCTAACTTGTCTTTTATTCGGGTTTGGGGCTGCGAGGCTTATGTCAAGTGGAGACCTG
>JAIUZE010032086.1:0-12631 GCA_022085475.1 Heliosperma pusillum | reverse complement strand
AAAGTCAATGACGACTTTAAAAAGTCAACAAAAAGTCAAAGACGACTTAAAAGTCAAGAAAAGTCAAAGATGACTGAAAACGGCCTTTTCATGAAATCTCTCAGAAATTCCAAATACGAACGCGGAATTTCAAAATACGACTCGAATCAATAAATTCTATTTTAAAAACTTAAGTCTGCTGAAAAGTGTTAGTAAATATTTTTACTAGAAAAAATTGGGTACTTTTCAGGTTGTTACAATCACCCTCCTTTTAAAAAGTTTCGTCCTCGAAACTTGCGAATAGAAAACTAAAGTATAGGATAAGGATCGGTTTTCAAATTAATACGAAAACTTTTATAAGAGAAAATATTATGACACGAGTTCATTAGAAAAACGTTTAAAGAAGCATGTTTCATAAGTTGTGAAAACTTTCTTACAGATCTCAAAATGTCGTCGCGAACGAGAACTCTAATCATCCAAAAAGCAAAGTCGAAATAGTGAAATCGAAATTCAAAACAACGTTAGTAAGTGCAGGACTAGTTATCAGACGCGTCTCTAATAACAAGTGCAACATCCAACCAAACGCAAAATCCAAATATAAAAGCAAAAGAAATCCATTTTCTCCAAAAAGAGGGTACACAAACCATTTTTAAACTCCTTTGAAACGTTAAATTAGAAATATAATATGGAAATTTGAAAGTTTTATCAAAGATAAAATCAAATAACAGGACATTACACGTACATAGAGCGACTCGAACATTTCACACACAATTCAGGGTAACAAAATATATACTAAACACGCAAAAACGAAAAAAATCGAACTCTTTGGGATAGGAAGATCAAGATAAAGTCGGCAAGAAGATCTACAAGAATTCGACATCACTAACTCTACTAATAAACCAAATCCTCAAGTGAATGCAATTTACCCAATTTGCAACTCATCATTTTCAATCATCAGAATTCCTACAAAAATATTCCATAATCATGAAAATTCGAGTAACAAATCCCAATTATTCGAATCCAATTAGAATCTACTAAGGTCCATCGGCACGGTAGAATCCACAACTAACAATCCACATGAAAGATTTATTACGCACTCTAATCTTCTTAGTTTCATCAAAATTCTTACTAGAAACTACCAACAAAATATTTATCTATGGAAACATGATCGCTAACAACCACAAAGTAAAGGACTTACCATGAAATCCTTTAATCCAAGTTACTTCAAACTCATTATCCTAAATTTACAATGAACTTTCTCATCCTCGAAAATCAAAACACAATCCACGCAACCAAACATAATTATCTAAGATCCAACTAGTCTCATCCAAAGTCTCACGACAAGGGAAAATCCACAATCCATTATCGGTTATAATGATTCTTTAATACGCCATTACATCCTTAATTCAATCATTACTACGCTCGAAGCCTCAAATACAAATAGTCACATTAGCAAACTAGGGTTCCTTAAAAATAAAAGAGAATTACTAATTCCAAACCACAAATGACCAATCACTTGGAAATCAGACAACCATTCAAATCATTTAAATCATCTAAAACTCAAAATGAATCGATTTTCATTTATGACAAAACTCCTCAAACTTTGGGTACCAACTCCATTACCCTAAAGCAAAGTCTCTTTTAGAATCCACCAATTAGAGACATTTAATTCCCAAATGATATACCAAGCAACCGTTATAATACCCAACAACAACGAACTATTATCATGATCAACTAAATTCTCAAAATAACACTAGAGTACCAAGCTCCAACTCCAAAACCACTAGGAGAAGATGTATTATCACTATTAGGATTCATCCTCCAGCTTAAGTCCTAATTTCCATGATCAAATACAACCTGAAATTTGCTCAATCCAAAAACACATATTCTAACCTAAGAATTCCAAAATACATTACACTTATTCTCTGAGCCTTACAAATGGATACCCAATCCATTAGAGAAAAGATGCAGGAGCAACGAGATAGGAAACGATAAGGAATCTCAAGGAGAACACAAGAATAAATAAGGCACAAGATTACGAGAGAGGAGCGCTGAAAATAACGAGGTCAAGGAAGAGACAAAGCAGATGGTAGAGTTATGAAGCTATCCGAGTAAGAAAGAAGATACGAGCATGCGATTTCTTAAAGATCAATCTTGACAAAAACATTCAAGAATGGAAATGAAAAGGGACAATGGCACGGGTAATGGTTTAAGGTTTAATCCACAAAATTTCTCCTTTCAAACTTAAGGCTATAGTAAAACAACTTAATTATTCCTTTACAAAGGCCTCTTACAAGGGACCATCATACCACGTACAATCATCAAAGTAAGGTACACCTAGATTTGATAAATCGACTACAACCCAATTCATCTATCCTTTCATATCTCACGGAATCCCAAATGCGGAATTGCAACTCAAGTATAATAACATTCCTTTAGCTCAAATATTCAACACAACCTCAAAGGTTTCTTTAACTGAAGGACTAACAAATACGCTCTTATACTCGGTCATTTTCGAGTCTATAGCCCACGAGTTCATTATTATCAAAGTACAACCTCAAGTCAAACATCATCATTAACGTCCCAAGGTATTTCCATCATAACTCCACATCATATCCTCAGTATATGGGTCCAACTACAACGAAACCTTAACTACTACTCCAAACGAGTCTCGATAACCTAAGATAGATCATATCTTTAAATCCAAGAACTATAGCCAAATTCTTTTCCACCAAGCCTATACTCACAAACACACAATAGGAAACCACAAGACGTCACTTAACCTCAAAAGTATTTCTCACCTCAAGATCTCATTCAAAACTTCTTATTTACACCAATTAGACATATCATAAGCATGGTCTTCAAAACAATACTAAACTTCTAAGTCCAAAAGACTAAATTACTAATGAGTTAAGAAGTCATAGCCAACGCATTCGACATTACACCATCGAATATCATGAACTATTTACACACAAGTCATGGCAAGCATTTATACATTAAAATCATTAAACATACCTCACCACACTTTCCTCAAGGATACCAACTCTCACCACTATAGGGTGAAATTAGGTCTATACCATTTTCCTCAAATCACAAATTCATTCTAACAAACACTAATATTCCACAAAGTCTAAAATTCTTCCAACCAAGTACAATATGCCACAAACAAAAGGATATGGTGTCCACAAAAGGTCACATAAGGAAGTTGATGGTACAAATTGATAAAGAGGAGGAAGGTAAAAAGAGTAATTTCCAAGGGAAAAAGAAGTTAGATGATGAAGAAGCACTTAGATAGATGGAAGAGAGCATGATACATTAAGGACGAGAGAAAACATCGATGAGGAAGAAATACACTTTAATTAGGCTTGTCAATCTTCAATCTTCGGTAGAGGATACATCTTCTAGGTAACACATGATCCACCTTAAGATGGTAGATATAAATAAACAAAACAACACTCAACACAATCAACAAACGAGTTAGAACCTAACAAACATCAAGCACACCAAAGACTACCAACTTAGGTCCTTAAGTCTACCCATCTCTCATTTATTATTTCAAGGTCAAGTAATTTAAGTTTAAGGTTCACGAGTGTGCGTCGGGAGCGTTTAAAGCTCTGATACCAACTGTGACAACCCTCGCGAATGCGGAAATAAAACATAACAAGCATGTGATTTATATAGCGGAAAATACGATGTTTTTGATACTTTTTACATGCAAGATAGAAATACGAGGAATGTCAAATAATTACAAACAAAATAGAATATACTACAAAGAGACGAAGTCTCTCAAAATGTTATCAATATCAAAGTGATTAGCAAACTAGCTAATAAACGTCTAGAGGTGTTTCATCTAGAGACAACGCCCGCTAGCTCACACCCAAACCCAAAATACCACAAGCAAAAAGTCATCCAATCAAGCAACCTGTTCATCCATGAAAAACATGAACGCCACAGTCAGTGGGGAGTAACTCCGGGTTCTCCCAGCCATATCACATTAAACGTACATAAAAGGAAATACAAAAGTAGAAGCATGCATATATAGATATACATGTGAAATACGATAAGGATAGATAGGCAATTTCAATATATAATGACAAGAGCATATGAAGTACAATCCGTAACCATCATGCTATAGATAGACTCGGGGAAGACACTCTTAGGCAACCGAATACGCTCACTAGGGCTTACATCTCACCGTTAGCGGTATAAGTTTGATAAGATTGAGACTCGACAAACAACCATGCCAAATCATGCGATGATCACAATAAATCCATCATATTATCATCCATTCAAACGTACCAATACATTGACGATGCCCAATCATGCAATGACCATGAATAATAAGTCATGAAATCACGCATTCAAGAACGATGACACAAAGACGACATCTCTCACGGTAAATGAAACGCACTAGCACCGTGTACATGGCAAGTATGATTTTAAAAGGCATCCACCGAGATCACATTTCCCTGAACGCATACACGATCACATTTCGTATATGTAGACTAATTTCCTCCTGGTAGCACGACGATAATAATACGGTCCTAGTCTAAACCTGGCCAGGATCTCGGAATCACGTTTTCCGATTCAACATGCGATAACGTTTCGCATCCAAGACTCGGTCTTACAATATATATGCCGAGTACCCCAAATTCGGTAGATCAATTCACGAAAGAGGCGGAAAAGAGCTCAAGCCTCATAACAAGCGGTACGCTACATGCAAATAACACCACCTCGCAAGTACACAACATTTGACGGCGGGGTCGATCAACGCAATGCGTTCAACTCCCAACAACGTCGTCGTATGCCCACTAACACATGCATTTAAGCAGTAGGATACCTCCCCATTCCGACATTCCAGCCTTACGAACGTGGAGGTAGCCAAGGGAATGAGAGTACAAAGCACAAGACAAAATAGTGCTCAAACCGTATCATTTGAAAAAACCGACTCAAAGTGGGAACATACCAAAAACCGTCACAAAACATGAGAATAGGGAATCATATAAGTTTAAATATGATAAACATGAGTCAATACATGATACATAAGCATTTGAACAAGTTTATGAAGCATAATAAATAAGAACATAGATCACCTCTCCAAAACAACGTCTTTGGAAACCAACTAAAACAAGGGTCCACTTCAAACGGTCATAACTAGAGTTCTAGACATGCAAATTCAGATATTCCAAATGGAGGTCATAGCTTATCCTCTTACGGTTCCAACGGGATGTCACAAGCCCAAAACAAGCAAGTAACAAAGGAGATATGACCATTTTACGAAAAGGGGTCAGTGCAGTGAAACTGCAGAAGTCACGACCGTGACTTGTATTTCACGCCCGTGAAACACTCTGTTACGCAAGGGTAAAAGATCAGCCACTATTTCACGCCCGTGACTTGAGTCTCACGACCGTGACTTGAGTCTAGACAACTCCAATTTGTTCTAAACTCAACCATCATCAACTATTATCATAAATCATCACTTCTCATATCAATTCTCATATCAATACTCAACAAACAACAAGTATCATCATCAACAATCATCAACTAACAACAATCATCATCAATAACATGAATCCTAAGCTTTCTAATCGTATTCTAAATACGAATTCTAACATAGAAGCATGTAAAACACGTAAATGATATCGAGTAACCCTTCACCGTTACCTTTTCGCGTCTTCAATTGATTTCTAAGCTTTCCTAAGTCTCCACCTACAATTAGATTATAAAAGATGAATATATTTCACCTTTGAGAAAGACTGTGACAACCCTCGCGAATGCGGAAATATAAAACAAACAACCATGTGAATTATATAGCGGAAATATGAAGTTTTAAAAACCTTTATACGTGCAAGGAAAGAATACGAGGAGTGTCAAATATTACAAACTAAAGTACGAATTATACTACTTCAAGAGACGAAGTCTCTCCAAAAAGTTAACAAGTAAAAGTGTTTAGCAAATAAGCTAAAATCGTCTAGAGGTGAAACTTCCAGGAACAACGCCCGCTAGCTCACACCCGAACCCAAAATAACATAGCAAAAAGCCATCCAATCAAGCAACCTGTTCATCCATGAAAAACATGAACGCCACAGTCAGTGGGGAGTAACTCCGGGTTCTCCCAGACATATCACATTAAACGTACATAAACGGAAATACAAAAGTAGAAGCATGCATATATAGATATACATGTGAAATACGATAAGGATAGATAGGCAATTCAATATATAATGATAAGAGCATATGAAGTAAAAGTCCGAATCCATCATGTCATACAAAGACTCGGGGAAGACACTCTTAGGCAACCGAATACGCTCACTAGGGCTTGCATCTCACCGTTAGCGGTATAAGTTTTATAAGATTGAGACTCGACAAACAAACCATGCCAAGTCATTCAATGATCAATCATATAATCATTCATGTAATCATCCATCCAAACATACAATATGTTGACGACCTCTCTCACGGTAAATGAACCGCACTAGCATCGTGTACATGGCAAGTATGATTAAAAGGTATCCACGAGATAAGACACTTCCCTGAACGTATACACGATTCAATTCATTTCGTATATGTTGACTAATTTCCCCCCGGTAGGACGACGATAATAATACGGTGCTAGTCTAAACCTGGCCAGACTCTCGGAATAAGACGTGTTCCGATTCGACATGTGGTAAGACATTCCACATCAAAGACTCGATCAATCATAGACGCCGAGTACCCCAAATTTGGTAGAACAATTCACGAAAGAGGCGGAAAAGAGCACAAGCCTCATAACAAGCGGTACGCTACATGCAAATAACACCACCTTGCAAGTACACAACATTTGACGGCCGGGTCGATCAACGCATTGCGTTCGCCTCCCAACAATGTCAATGTATGCCCACTAACACATGCAATTAAGCATTAGGATACCTCCCCGTTCCGACATTCCAGCCTTACAAACGTGGAGGTAGCCAAGGGGATGAGAGTACAAAGCACATAACAAAATAGTGCTCAAACCGTATCATTTGTAAAAACCGACTCAAAGTGGAACATACCAAAAACCGTCACAAAACATGAGAATAGGGAATCATATAAGTTTAAATATGATAAACATGAGTCAATACATGATACATAAGCATTAGAACAAGTTTATGAAGCATAATGAATAAAAAAATAGATCACCTCTCCAAAACAACATTGTTTGGAAACCAACGAAAACAAGGGTCCACTTCAAACGGTCATAACTAGAGTTCTAGACATGCAAATGCAGAAACTCCAAATGGAGGTGATATCTTATCCTCTTACGGTTCCAACGAGATGTCACACGCCCAAATCAAGCCAGTAACGAAGGAGATATGATCATTTTACGAAAAGGGGTCAGTGCAGGAAAACTGCAGTCGGCCGCGCGCTACGCAGCCTGCGCCACCACGACGCAGCCTGCGTCCTACGACGCAGCCTGCGTCCCACGACGCAGCCAGCGTCCTACACGGGATTCAGGCACAATCAAATCCCAACAAGTTATCAACCAAAAATCCTCATTTATCATCACAAACCATCAATTCTCATATCAATTAACAACGAACAACAACCAACAACAACAACACAAGTCCTAAGCATACTAACCATAATCTAAATACGATTACTAGCCTAGAAAACACATAAAACACGTAAATGATATCGAGTAACCCTTCACTGTTACCTTTCGCCGTCTTTATCGATTTCTAAACATTCTAGTCTCCACCTACGTACAATTAGATAATAAAAGATGAATATCATTCACCTTGAGAAAGACGGATAATTTAAAAAGCGAGAAAGACGGTAATTTTATTACCAATACGGATAGAGGAAGCTAAGAGGGGAAGAATTAGACGAACTTACGTGAATTTGAGCGAGAAACGAAGGAGTAGCGACGAATCTAAGCTTGATAAAAATGGATTTTAGGTTTTGGTGGTTTGGTGAGGAAGAAAGAGTAAGTGGAAATGAAGGAAGGAGTTAGGGTTTGAGGGAGTATATGAAGGAGTAAGTGGAAAAAGTCAAGGGAAAAGTCAAAGTCGCCTTAAGACGGGATTCACATGGAATCTCGCGGAAATTCCAAATACGAACTCGGAAATTCGAAATTCGACTCGGAACATTAAATTCCAAATTAAAACTAAAATTTGCTGAAAAGTATCCGTAAAATATTTTTACTAGAAAAATAGGGTACATTTGCGGGTGTTACAATCACCCCACCTTTTAAAAAGTTTCGTCGTCGAAACTTGAGAGTAGAAAACAAAAGTATCAAGGACAAGAATCGGTTTACAAAATCAACACGAAAGCTTTTACAAGGGAAAACATTTATGAAATGATGTTCTTCTCGAAACGGTTTAAGGAAATTTTTCATAAGTGCGAAACTTACTTACGGATCTCAAGAGTGCCCGTCGCGAACGAGAACTCAAGTTATCCAAATCAAATTAAAGTCGAAATAGTGAAATCGAAATTCAAAACAACGTTAGTAAGTGCAGGACTAGTTATCAGACGTCTCCAATAACAAGTGCAAACATCCAACCAAACGCAAAATCCAAGTATATAAAAGCAAAAGAAATCTATTTTCTCCAAAAAGAGGGTACACAATCCATTTTTAGACTTCTTTGAAAAGTTATATTAGAAATACAATATGGAAATTCGAAGGTTTTCTCAAAGATAAAATCAAAATAAGAACACATTACACGTACATAGAGCGACTCGAACATCAAGTTCACAAATCACGATAACAAAATATATACAAAACACGCAAAACCAAAACAAATCGAATTCTTAGGGATAGGAAGATTAAGATAAAGTCGGCAGGAAGATCTACAAGAATTCGACATCACTAACTCTACTAATAAACCAAATCCTCAAGAGAATGCAATTTACCCAATTTGCAACTCATCATTTTCAATCATCAGAATTCCTACAAAAATATTCCATAATCACGAAACTTCGAGTAACCAATCCCAATTATTCGAATCCAATTAGAATCTACTAAGGTCCATCGGCACGGTAGACTCCACAACTAACAATCCACATGAAAGATTTATTACGCACTCTAATCTTCTTAGTTTCATCAAAACTCTTACTAGAAACTACCAACAAAATATTTATCTATGGAAACATGATCGCTAACAACCACAAAGTAAAGGACTTTCCATGAAATCCTTTAATCCAATTTACTTCAAACTCACTATCCTAAATTTACAATGAACTTTCTCATCCTCGAAAATCAAAACACAATCCACGCAACCAAACATAATTATCTAAGATCCAACTAGTCTCATCCAAAGTCTCACGACAAGGAAAAAACCACAATCCATTATCGCTTATAAGAATTATTTAATACGCCCTAACATCCTTAATTCGATCATTACTACGCTCGAAGCCTCAAATATAAATAGTCACATTAGCAAACTATGGTGGTTACTAATCCTCAAGATAAATGGGTTCACCATTTTAACTCTATATTCCATAACAACTGAGCACTCACTATCCAAAGCTTGCAACAAACATTTCTCAATCTCAAACTATAATTCCTTAAGAATAAAAGAGAATTACTAATTCTAAACCACAAATGGCCAATCACTTGGCAATCAGACCACCATTCAAATCATATAGCTCATCTAAAACTCAATATGAATCAATTTTCATTTACGACAATACTCCTCAAACCTTGGGTACCGGCTTAATTATCCTAAAGCAAAGTCTCTTTTAGAATCCACCAATTAGAGACATCTAATTCCCAAATGATATCTCAAGCAACCGTTATGATACCCAACAACAACGAACTATCGTCACGCTCAACTCGATTCCCAAAATAGCACTACAATAGCAATCTCAATAAATGAAGCCATCAAGAGAGTACAATACCGCCAACAGATTCATCCTAAGGTTTAAATCCCAATCCTATTCATGATCAAAATCAACACGAAGCTACCTAACAACCTAATCATCTCACCAGAGGAAAGACAATGACACCATGACATTGGAAACGATAGGAGATTTCGAGGTAAACACGAACGCGATAAGATCGGACGAAAATTAGAGGAACGCTAGAGGCAGGGAGACAAAAGCTAGATATTGGATAGATATAGCTATGAAGGTAGCCAAACAAAGGAAAAGATAAGAGAAAACAATTTCCTAGGAATCGGGCTTAGTAGGAACTTGAATGAAAGGAAATGGAAAGGGATAATGGCACGAGAAAAAGGTTTAAGGTTTAATCCTCAAAATTCCTTTTTCAAAGTCAGGGCGATAGCAAAGCAAACCATCTCAATAACAAAGGTCTCTTACAAGGGACCCTCCTACCAAAAATCATCGGAGTAAGGTACACCTAGATTTAACAAATCGATTGCAACCCAATTCATCCATCCTTTCATATCACCCGAAATCCCAAATGCGGAATTGCAACTCAAGTATAATAACATTCCTTTAGCTCAAATATTCAACACAACCTCAAAGGTTTCTTTAATTGAAGGACTAACAAATACTCTCTTATACTCGGTCATTTTCGAGTCTATAGCCCACGAGTTCATTATTATCAAAGTACAACCTCAAGTCAAACATCATCATTAACGTCCCACGGTATTTCCATCATAACTCACATCATAATCCTCAAGTAATATGGTTCAACTTACAACGAAACCTTACTACTCCAAACGAGTCTCCGATACCATAAGATAAGATCATATTTCTAAATCCAAGAATTATAGCCAAGTACTTTTCCACCAAGCGTATACTCTAACACATAAACTAGAATCCACAAGAAGTCACTTAGTCTCAAAAGCATTTTACAACTCAAGGCATCATTCAAACACCTAAATTCAAAAGATTAAATCGCTAATGGGTTAAGAAGTCTTAGCCCACTCATTCAACCTTACACCATCAAATATCATGAACTATCCACACATTAGTATGACAAGCATCAAGCATTAAAATCATCAAACTTATCTTACTACCTTTCCTTAGAGTTACAACCAATCATCAATATAGGGTGAATTTAGATCTACACCATTTTCCTCAAATCACAAAATTCATTCTAACAAACACTAATATTCCACAAAATTAAAAGTTCTTCCGACCAAGTACAATATGCCACAAACAAAAGGTTAAGGTGTCCACAAAAGGTCACATAAGGAAGTTGATGGTACAAATGGTAAGATGGAGGAAACTATCAAGAGTAATTTCCAAGAGGCAAACAAGTTGGAAGAGAAAGAAGCACTCAGATAGAAGGAAGAGAGCATGATAAATTAAGGACGAGAGAAAACATCGATAAGGAAGAAATACACTTCAATTAGGCTTGTCAATCTTCAATCTTCGGTAGCGGATACTTCTTCCAGGTAACACATGATCCACCTTAAGACGGTAGATACAAACAAACATAACATCATTCAACACAATCAACAAACAAGTGAGAACCTAACAAACATCAAGTACACCAAAGACTACCAACTTAGGTCCTTAAGTCTACCCATCTCTCGTTTATTATTTCAAGGTCAAGTAGTTTAAGTTTAGGGTTCACGTGTGTGCGTCGGGAGCGATAAAGAGCTCTGATACCAACTGTGACAACCCTCGCGAATGCGGAAATATAAAACATACAAGCATGATGAAATTACCCCGTCTAGTCGGATTTACCCCATCTATCATAGTTAGTCAAGATGAAATTACCCCGTCTAGTCGGAAATACGGTATTTTAAAAACTTTTATACATGCAAGATAGATAAAACGAGGAGTGTCAAAATATTACAAACTAAGTACGGAATATAACAAAGAGACGGAGGCTCTCAAAATGTTAACAAAGAACAAGTGTTTAGCAAACTAGCTAATTAACGACTAGAGGTTAATCTTCCAGGGACAACGCCCGCTAGCTCACACCCGAACCCAAAATAGCATAAGCAAAAAGCCATCCATGCAAGCAACCTGTTCATTCATGAAAAACATGAACGCCACAATCAGTGGGGAGTAACTCCGGGGTCTCCCAGCCATATCACATTAAACGTACATATAAGGAAATACAAAAGTGAAATCATGCATATATAGATATCCATGTGAGTTACGATAAGAATAGATAGGCAATTCGATAAATAAAGATAAGAGCATATGGAATACAAATTGAGGAACCATCATGTTATTCAAGACTCGGGAAAGACACTCTTAGGCAACCGAATACGCTCACTAGGGCTTGCATCTCACCGTTAGCGGTATAAGTTTGATAAGATTGAGACTCGACAAACAAACCATGCCAAGTCATTCAATGATCAATCATATAATCATTCATGTAATCATCCATCCAAACACCCCGATACAATGACGACATCTCTCACGGTAAATGAAACGCACTACCATCATGTACAATTGCAAGACAAGCCAATGGAAGCTCACGGGATAAGACATTTCCCGGAACCGTATATGATAAGACGTTTCGTATACTCATGACCTAGACAAACAAGTTCACGAGATAAGACGTTTCCCGGAATCGTGTATGATAAGACGTTTCGTACACACAAGACTCTAATCCTCTCGGTAGGACGACGATAATAATACGGTCCTAGTCTAAACCTGGCCAGACTCTCGGAATAAGACATGTTCCGATTTGACATGTGGTAAGACGTTCCACATCCAATACTAAACCTTGCCAGACTCTCGGAATAAGACGTGTTCCGAT
>JAIUZE010032084.1:0-11779 GCA_022085475.1 Heliosperma pusillum | reverse complement strand
GTTTGATTGTATGATATATGTCGTGTTGACTAAGTACCCATAGAGAATTACGAGTACATGGCGTCTTGACCATTCTAATTCTAAATGAGTATCTTGGACCATGTCATAGATAGGCCTTACTATCTTTAACGAGTATATAGTTCACTGCTTGATAGCTTTTGTGTCACTGGCTTGGGCTTTTTGATACCAAGCCGGGGGCATGGCTGCCTAATTGCTTCCACTTTGGGAATGGAGCCAGCTTAAGTACTAGCCAACTCTGCTTAGGGGGTCGCCTAGTAGAGATTCTCATGTACTTTTGGTAATGAGACAGGAAATGGGTTAGCTGTTGTCGCTAGGTCTGATCAGTCTAGGACTAGGATGTTTTCCTACCTTGTGGTATAGCCTCGAGTTACAGAAGTCGACTATTGGCCGTACTAAGAACTTATGCCTGTTTCTAGACGTATTGGTCTTTCATGTTTGATGATTCTATGAATCTTAGAAGGTGAGATGCAAGCCGGCTAAGGTTGATAGAGTTTGGATTACCGGATGTTAACTGATTCACATGATATTATGTTTGATTAGGGTTTGAGTGTATCATGGCCATGTTAAGGTAACCTCTGAGCTAGCATACCAGCTTCCCTACCTTGTGTTATAGATTATTATCAGATTCACATGATAGCTTTCATATGATAGGTTATATGTTAGTTAATTGTATTCATAACATGAAAAGCATATCGTATATGTTAAAGTGTTGTATTTTCCATATACATCTCTTTTATGTTATTCATGTTTTATTAAACTCGACATTTCGTGGCTGGGAGAACTCGGAGTTACTCCCCACTGACTGTGGCTTCCGTGTTTATATTTAATGCGGTTGGCAGGTTTGTGATGCATACTTGGGTACATTGACGAGCTAGCGAGCGAAGTATTTACCTTGGACCTATATTCGGTTCTTTAGGATTGTATATTATTATACACTCTTTTATTTCGTATTTATACGGGAGATATGTCTCCCGTTTTGGATAATTTTTATGTATAATATTAATTCCTTTTTGTTATGAACCGTTTTCTTTAAGACACCTTTGTTATGATGAATATATTTAATAGTAGGTTCCGGTTTTAAAATTTACCGATTTTCACTAAAGTGAACCTATTAGAAACGTATTCTCATCTTTTATTTATTTAAATTATTTTTTTTTTCTTTCCGTAAATTTGAGGGTGTCACAGTTGGTATCAGAGCATTTTTGCTCCCGACGCACGTTTGTGTACCCTTGTATAAATAACTTGACCTTAATAAAATAATAAACTTGTGAGATAGAATGGTAGGATGGGTAGATTAGGATTTATGTTGTAGTCTATTTGTTTATGCTAATTGTTAGGAGTAACTTAATTTGTTTTGTTCTTATGAAGATGGTTGGACCTCGTGTAGAAGAGATCGTTGTTAGTGCCAACCAGGTCCCTCCTCATAGAGAAGACAATTGCCAAGGAGGCTATGCTTGGGTGGCTAGCCAAATTGCTAGGAGCAATATTACGCCTTATGGTGGAATATGTGTTACCTAGAAAGAGTATCCTCTATCGAAGATTTGAAGATTTACAAGCCTAATTGAAGTGAATTCCTTATTCATCTATGAATTCTCTCGTCCTTATTGTATTATGCTCTCTTCCTTCTATCTAGGTGCTTCATTCTCTTCCAACCTATTTGCCTCTTGGAAATTACTCTAGATAGTTCCTCCATCTTACCATTAGTATCCTTACCTTCCTCTTGTAACATTTTTATGGATGTCATACCCATTTGTTTGTGGTATATTGTACTTAGTAGGAAGAACTTTGAATTTTATGGAATATTAGTGTTTGTTAGAAGGAACTTGTGATTTGAGGAAAATGGTAATGATCTAATTTCACCCTATGGTGGTGAGAGTTGGTACCTTGAGGAAGAAGTTTAGAATATGGTACCTAACCATCCTATTAAGGTAGTTTCATGTTTAGACGATTATAAGGATTTGAGGATAAACTTAGGATGAAATTATCCTAGGGGTTTTAGACTTTGAAAGCTTAATGTTGCAATATCGTTTTGAGGATCTAAATAATCGTAATGATAGTTAGTAGTGTGGTTAAGAATTTTAGTGATTCTTTAAGTGTTATTTGGGAAATTATGGTCTTTAAATGTTGGACCCTAACGGGAATAAATACTTTGTGGAATTAGGATTTGATGATACAACTTGGGGAATATCGTCATAAGTGATAACCGATGTATTGAGAGTTTGGAAGAGATAAATAAATTGATTTACGATTGCATTGCCCTATGTTTGGCAAAAGTTAAGAGAAATGAGGTTTGTGTGAGTAATCTCTTTGAGGTTTTGGGATTCAACTTTTGAAGAGGAGAAGGTTCATTGTTAATAATTTAGGATAATGAATTTTGGGATAAATTGGATTAAAGGATTTCATAGTAAGTCCTTTACTTTGTGGTTGTTAGCGGTCTTGTTTCCCTAATTAAATATTTTGATGGTGATTTCCAATAAGAGTTTTGATGGACCTTAGAAGATTTTAATTGAATTTGAATAATTGGGAGTTGTTACTCGATGTGTCATGCTTATGAAATATTTTGGTAGGAATCTTATGATTAAAAATGTTGAGGTTATATTGCACTCTCTTGAGGACTAGATTCTGGTGCAGTTAGTGTTGTCAAGTTACGATCGACATTTGGATTTTCATAGATGGAAGATAGTATTGTGGTTCATTCCTTCTTCCTTTCCTCTTTCTATTCGATTTATTATTTCGAATATTCCGTTCCTCCTATGGAATATCATATTTATAGGTAGATTACTAGAAGCTTTTGTTAGAAATTTTAAGCATAGATAGTAGAGTTATTACCTTTACTATGAAATTTTTGAACTAAAAGCTTTTGAAAATATTTTAATGATTTCAAGTAGTTTTACCGTCAAGAAGTGTTGAGACTCGTTATTGGAGACTTTCGATAACTAGTTTTCTCATTTATTGATACGAAAATGTATCTTTTAAAGTCTTTAACTTGGGACGTCGATGTTCTTAGCGGCCGACGAGAACCTTCCGTTCCAGTAATAAGACCCTGTATTTTTATTACAAATATATTTCTAAAGTTTTGAAATAGACCTACATATATGTTACGTTCCTTCTTCTAAGTTTCGAGGACGAAACTTTTTAAAAGGAGGGGTGATTGTAACAACCCGAAAAGTACCCTATTTTTCTTGTGAAAATATTTTACGGATACTTTTCAGCCTGTTTAAGTTTTAAAGTGGAATTAATTGTTTCCAGTCGAATTTTGAAATTCCGAGTTCGTATTTGGAATTTCTGCGAGATTCCAAGGGAATCCCGTTTTTAAGTCAACTTTGACTTTCGTTGACTTTTTCCGACTCGCCTTGTAATTTGAAAGACCAAAATTTTATTCAAAAAAATGATAAATTTAATTTATTTTTATTAAGATTTATTTGAATTTATGATAATTTAATATAATTATTTTGAATTTATTCGGAATTTAAGAGAAGGTTTTACGGTTTAACCCGAACGTCATTTAACTATTCCCGAGTCATCTTAAATCCCGAAACAAACCCGAAACTCGACTTTGGCATGAGTCACACGCCCCATGTCATCTTTTTCCACTCACTTTAGATATTTTCATTCTTTCGATTAAACTAAAACAAATATCTAAGATATTTGTTACTTTATCGATCCGTCAACTTAAACTCCGCAAATCGCTTCAAAAACAGACCCGATTCTTCTACTTCTACACGGCTCCCTCTCCTCTCTTAGAGCTAGATATTTTCCTTTCTTTTCATTACAATAACATAATATCTAGATATTTGGTTTAATTAACTTAATATCTAATTATATCTAATCAATTAACGTAATATAATTATTAAACCCGAGTCAATTCCGTAACAACAATTTCAAAACCCGACTCATAAATTCTTCTATAACTACACGGCTACTCTCCACCATTACTCACTAACTACCTTTTCATTTTACAATAAATCAACTTAAGATCTAATAATACTTTCTTATCGTTTAGCGTTCCTTCGTCGTTCTTCTCGTTTCTGCGTCGTTCTTGAGCAAATCGTCATAATACCTTATGTCTTATTCAAAACTCCGTCCGTAATCTAAATTATATTGTCTTAGATCTCCTCTTCGACTCTCCATCTTCACGTACGGTTTATTTTCAATTCCGTCAAAATCGTTTTCAAAACTTTAATTATGGAAAATCTATTTTTACTTCTAATAATGTTTTTCTTGTCATTTCTTATAGGGGAAGATTTTGAAGACGAGTTTGGTGACTCGTATATATTAGGGGAAGATTAGTAGACGGGTTTTTCTTTACTTCTTATTTTTGGTGCTACTTGATTTTGCTAGCTAAGGTAACGATTCCGAGTTAATCGACGAATTAATGTTACATAGCTTTTGTTTTAGTTTATATTATTGTTACTTATGATTTTTAGTTAGTAACATGATAAGAAGTTGTTATTTTTATTATGTTTTATGAATTTTTAACATGTTTAGTGTTCTTGACATATTTGATGAATTGTTCATAATCATGATTTTTGTATGCATGATGGATGAATTGGTTGTTTAAAATGGATGTTGTTAATTAAAACATGTTAGAAATAATTTAGAGTGATGTTGGTGGTGGCCGTAGGGTGGCTGTTTTGGTGGCTGGAAAACCGGGCCAAACCAGGCTGGTTCAGGCCGGTTCAGACCCGGTCCAGCCCGGTCTGGTTGGTCCGTGTTTTGGTTCTTTGGATTTTTGTCGATACTTGATTGTTTTGTTGTTGTTTTGACGGGTTTTAAATATGTTAAGCATGCGGGAAATATTAAGAAACGATTATTGTAATAGTTGACCAAAACAGGCCGTGGGTCCCTCTTTGGACTTGTGACGGTTTTTGAGTTATTGTTATTTTATAGTGTTTTGTAATATTTAGCAAGTGGGAAATTTTAATAAGTAAATTATTTATTTAAAAGGTTTTTCATAATATTATTATTTCTCACATGTTAGAAATTATAACATAAGATTGTAGTTTAATTTGATATCCTTTAAGTCAAGCGGGTTGGGTAAGAATTAATAATTCACATGTTAGAAATTAGAATGAAATAGCATGAAATGAATGTGATATTCTTATGTTCAAGCCTAAATGGCTAAGACTCTGTTTCTAGCCGGTTTGACCAAACGGGTTTGGTCAAACTACGATCTAGTCAGCCCCGTTTTGACTGATAACCCGTCGCGGGACTCGGGTCGGGATGTCTTCATGGTAAGGTGTTATTTAATGAATGAATGAAATGCGCCTAGTAGATATGAGGCGATTCTGATATTTGGAAATGTGATTTATATGCAATTAGTCACATTGATAGGAAGGTGTTCCCAGTGAATGTTGATTGTATGAATAGTCGTGTTGATAAGTACCCATAGAGAATTCATGATATTATGGCGTCTTGACCATTCTAATTCTAAAGGAGTATCTGGACCATGACATTGATAGACCTTACTATCTTTAACGAGTATATAGTTCACAGCTTGATAGCTTTTGTGTCACTGGCCTGGGATTTTGATACCAAGCCGGGGGCATGGCTGCCTAATTGCTTCCACTTTGGGAATGGAGCCAGCTTAAGTACTAGCCAACTCTGCTTAGGGGGTCGCCTAGTAGAGTTCTCATGTACTTTTGGTCATGAGACAGGGAATGGGTTAGCTGTTGTCGCTAGGTCTGATCAGTCTAGGACTAGGATGTTTTCCTACCTTGTGGTATAGCCTCGAGTTACAGAAGTCGACTATTGGCCGTGCTAAGAACTTATGCCTGTTTCTAGACGTATTGGTCTTTCATGTTTGATGATTCTATGAATCTTAGAAGGTGAGATGCAAGCCGGCTAAGGTGATAGAGTTTGGATTACCGGATTGTTAACTGATTCACATGATATATGTTTGATTAGGGTTTGAGTGTATCATGGCCATGTTAACGGTAACCTCTGAGCTAGCATACCAGCTTCCCTACCTCGTGTATAGATTATTATCAGATTCACATGATAGCTTTCATATGATAGGTTATATGTTAGTTAATTGTATTCATAACATGAAAAGCATATCGTATATGTTAAAGTGTTGTGTTAATTCCATATACATCTCTTTTATGTTATTCATGTTTTATTAAACTCGACATTTCGTGGCTAGGAGAACTCGGAGTTACTCCCCACTGACTGTGGCTTCCGTGTTTATATTTAATGCGGTTGGCAGGTTTGTGATGCATATTTGGGTACATTGACGAGCTAGCGAGCGAAGTATTTACCTTGGACCTATATTCGGTTCTTTAGGATTGTATATTATTATACACTCTTTTATTTCCGTATTTTATACGGGAGATATGTCTCCCGTTTTGGATAATTTTTATGTATAATATTAATTCCTTTTTGTTATGAACCGTTTTCTTTAAGACACCTTTGTTATGATGAATATATTTAATAGTAGGTTCCGGGTTTAAAATTTACCGATTTTCACTAAAGTGAACCTATTAGAAACGTATTCTCATCTTTTATTTATTTAAATTATTTTTTTTTTCTTTCCGTAAATTTGAGGGTGTCACACTAGGAGATGGGTTTAGTTGAAAGCCGTCGACCGAGAGTTCTAGGAGTAGAATTAGTCAAAAGTTGACTTACCGTCTTTTACATAAAAGTTGCATAACATGTTCTTTTGTCTAAAATGCGGGTCTCGGAATCGCTTATATAATTTCGTGAGGGGTCATTATATGAGTGACTTGTTTAAATTGTTTATACAAGTAAAATTGATTAAAACAATGAATGTTGATATTTCATAATTTTGTTGTAGTTATTCATAATTCGCAATGGCAAACAATAACAACACCGTTCAACTAGGAAAGGACTCATGGCTAAGGTCCGTAATGGACAAATGCATCTTTAAAGACGATGGAACTAATTTCGTCGAGTGGGAGCACACGATAAAGGGCACGGCGTTATCGGATAACGTTTTACGCTACTTGACCGAGGCACCTCCCAATGAACCCGGCCCAAGAGCCACTAATGCGGCCAAAGCCGCCTATGAGGAATACCTTAAGGTAGCAAACTATGTCAAGATGGTCTTGATTTGGTCGATGTCCTCAAGCCTTAAGCAACAATACATTACCCTTGGAGCATATGAGATATTCTCTAGGGTGACGTTGGCTTTTTCTCAATCACCCGAGATTCGCCAATACAATGCTATGACTAGGCTTTTTGAAGCCAAGCTAGAGAAGGGCCAAAAGGTTGGCCCACATGTGCTTAAGATGGTGGAACATGTTGACACTCTAGATCGTCTAGGGGTCAAAATTCCTAAGAAGCTAGCGGTTGGCCGCATCCTTCACTCACTTCCTCCCAAGTTTTCCCAAGCTAGGGCAAACTATAACATCCATGGCATGGATAAGAGCTTTCACGAGCTCCATGCTCTCCTTACCCAAGTCGAAAGGGTTGTGGAAGCAAGTGGGAGTGAGCAAAAGGATTTTCTTACAATGAGATTGAAGAACTTGAAGCTAGGGGTTCAAAAGGGGAAGGGAAAAGCCAAAGCCCAATTTAAGAAGCAAGGAAAGGGAAAGGGCAAAGCTATTATGAATAGCAATGCCAAGGCTAAGGGTAAGAAGCACGCCGAAGCAGAATGCTTTTATTTTAAAGGCAAGGGACATTGGAAACGCAATTGTCCCAAGTATTTGAAGGATAAGAAGGATGGATGTGTGACACCGTTAGGTATAATCCTCTCTGTGACAACCCTTGCGAATGCGGAAATAAAACATACAAGCATATGAATTAATTAGCGGAAATACGGTATTTTAAAAACCTTTATACATGCAAGATAGAAAATACGAGGTATGTCAAATATTACAAACCAAAGTACGAATATACTACAACAAGAGACGTAGTCTCTCCAAATGCTATCAAAGTAAATGTGATTAGCAAACAAGCTAAATAACGTCTAGATGTGTTTCAATCCAGGGACAACGCTCGCTAGCTCACACCCGAACCCAAAATACCAATAAAAAAGCCATCCAAATCAAGCAACTTGTTCATCCATGAAAAACATGAACGCCAAAGTCAGTGGGGAGTAACTCCGGGTTCTCCCAGCCATATCACATCAAACGTACATAGAAGGAAATACCAAAGTAGAAGCATGCATATATAGATATACATGTGAGATACGATAAGAATAGATAGGCAATTCAATATATAATGATAAGAGCATATAGAATACAAATCCGAATCCATCATATGATACAAAGACTCGAGGAAAACACTCTTAGGCAACCGAATACGCTGACTAGGGCTTGCATCTCACCGTTAGCGGTATAAGTTTGATAAGATTGGGACTCGACAAACAAACCATGCCAAGTCATGCGATGATCACAATAAATCCATCATATTATCATCCATTCAAACATACCAATACATTGACGATGCCAAGTCTTGCAATGACCATGAATAAAATCATGAAATCACGCATTCAAAGACAACGACACAAAGACGACATCTCTCACGGTAAATGAAATGCACTAGCACCGTAAACATGGCAAGTATGATTAAAAGGCATCCACGGGATCACATTTCCCTGAACGCATACACGGGATCACATTTCCCTGAACGCATACACGATGCTACATTTCGTATATGTAGACTAATTTCCTCCTGGTAGGAACGATAATAAAACGGCTCCTAATCTAAACCTGGCCAGATTCTCGGAATCACATTTTTCGATTCGACATGCGATGACATTTCGCATCCAAGACTCGGTCAATCAATGACGCCGAGTACCCCAAATTCGGTAGAGAAATTCACGAAAGAGGCGGAAAAGAGCACAAGCTTCATAAAAAGCGGTACGCTACATGCAAATAACACCACCTCGCAAGTACACAACATTTGACGGCCGGGTCGATCAACGCATAGCGTTCGTCTCCTAACAACGTCGTCGTATGCCCACTAACACATGCAATTAAGCAGTAGGATACCTCCCCATTCCGACAATCCAGCCTTTCGAACGTGGAGGTAGCCAAGGGAATGAGAGTACAAAGCACATAACAAAATAGTGCTCAAACCGTAACATTTGTAAAAACCGACTCAAAGTGGGAACATACCAAAAACCGTCACAAAACATGAGAATAGGGATTCATATAAGTTTAAATATGATAAACATGAGTCAATACATGATACATAAGCATTAGAACAAGTTTATGAAGCATAATGAATAAAAACATAGATCAGCTCTCCAAAACAACGTTGTTTGGCAACCAACTAAAACAAGGGTCCACTTCAAACGGTCATAACTAGAGTTCTAAACATGAAAATGCAGAAATTCTAAATGGAGGTAATAGCTTATTCTCTTACGGTTCCAACGGGATGTCACAAGCTCCAAACAAGCAAGTAACGAAGGAGATATGATCATTTTACGAAAAGGGGTCAGTGCAGGAAAACTGCAGTCGGCCGCGCATAACGCAGCCAGCTCCACCACGACAAAGCCTGCGTTGTAACACCCGGAAATGTACCCTATTTTTCTAGTAGAAATATTTTACGAAACTTTTTCAGTAATTTTAAGTTTTAAATTATAATTTTAAGTTCCGAGTCGAATTTAGAATTTCCGAGTTCGTATTTGGAATTTCTGCAAGATTTCATGAAAAAACCGTCTTAAGTCTAGTTTGACTTTTCTGGACTTTGGAAATCGTATTTGACTTTTTCTCTCATACTCACACAACTCATACTCCTTAACCTAAAATCTCATTAAACACAAAATCAAACCTAGTTTTCTTCTTCCTTAAGAAATCTTATTCCCCTCTTTGATTTCGATTTCATAATTCGCATAACTTCTTCGTTACTCGATAGAATTTACGTAAGTTTATCTTATTCTTTCTCCCGTACCTTCCTCTATCCGTATTGATAATAAAATTATCGTCTTTCTCGCTTTTTAAGCATTCCGTCTTTCTCAAGATGAACTTTATTCATCTTTTTACGATCTAATTGTAGGTGGCGACCTCCAAGATCCCGACAAAGACTATTTCCTTATAGAAGAGGAGCTTGACGATCATTAGAGACGCTCAAAGGTAAAGGTGAAGGGTTACTCGGTATCACTTACGTGTTTTACATGTTATATGCTAGAAAATCGTATTAGAATACGATTAGGAAGATTAGAAACCATGCTATGATTAGTAAATGATGATATATGATGAATATTGATGATATATGTTGATTGTTGATGATTATTGGAAGTATAATTGAGTTTTGAAATGAATTGGTTGAGCTTTGGAAGCTCTCGGGTGAAGAAGTGCTCCCAGCCGGTCGACCGGCCGCCGGTCTGACCACCGGCTGGGAACACATCAGAAACCCCTTTGGAACTTGAGAATTTGTATGAAGTGGTGCTCCAGGCCGGCCAACCGGCCACCGGTCAACCCACCGGCCTGGAACACATCAGTATTGAAGTTTTGAGTTTGGTATGATTGGCTGTGCCGGTCGACCGGCCGCCGGTCGACTGACCGGCCCAGACCCCTTTCCTCTGTTTTTGGGATTTTGCCTGTGTTCTGAGCCGGCCCACCGGCCGCCGGTCTCCTGCCCGGCCTGGAACACGGCTGTACATTTTTCCTTCAACTTCTAAAACTCGTAATTTATAATAGTTCGCATGATCGGTTTGGCGTATAATTTTACGTAATGTCTTATAATATTCATGTTTTGGTTATATGATATCTCTTTCGCATGTATCACATGTTTTGTGACGGTTTTCGATATGTTCCCCAATTATGTCGGTTTTACAAATGAGTCGGTTTGAGCACTATTTGGTATTGTGCTTTGTATTCTCATTCCCTTGGCTACCTTCCCGTTCGTAAGGCTGGAATGTCGGAACGGAGAGGTATCCTACTGCTTAATTGCAGGTGTAGTGGGCATATGACGACGTTGTGGGGAGTTGAACGCTATGCGTTGTTCGACCCGGCCGTCAAATGTTGTATACTTGCGAGGTGGTGTTATTTGCATGTAGCGTACCGCTTGTTATGTGGCTAGAGATCTTTTCCGCCTCTTTCGTGAATGTCGACCGAATTTGGGGTACTCGGCGTCTATGATTGACCGAGTCTTGGATGCGAAATGTTTATCGCATGTCGAATCGGAACACGTTATTCCGAGAGTCTGGCCAGGTTTAGACTAGGACCGTATTATTATCGTCGTCCTACCGGAGGCAATTAGTGAACATATACGAAATGTTATCGTGTATGCGTTACAGGGAAATGCTTATCCCGTGGATGCCTTTTAATCATACTTGCCATGTACACGATGCTAGTGCGTTTCATTTACCGTGAGAAAGGTCGTCTTTATGTTGTTATACTTGAATGCGTGATTTCATGATTGAGTATTCATGATCATTGCATGACTTGGCATGGTGGTTTGTCGAGTCTCAATCTTATCAATCTTATACCGCTAACGGTGAGATGCAAGCCCTAGTGAGCGTATTCGATTGCCTAAGAGTGTCTTTCCCGAGTCTTGAATAACATGATGGTTACGTATTTGATTTCTATATGATCTTATCTTTATATCTCGTATTGCCTATTTATTCTTATCGCAACTCACATGTATATATATATATATGCATGCTTTACTTTCGTATTACCTTATGTGTACGTTTGATGTAATATGGCTGGGAGAACCCGGAGTTACTCCCCACTGACTGTGGCATTCATGTTTTTCATGGATGAACAGGTTGCATGCTATGGATGACTGTTTGGATCTGATATTTTGGGGTTCGGGTGTGAGCTAGCGGGCGTTGTCCCTGGAA
>JAIUZE010032083.1:0-15956 GCA_022085475.1 Heliosperma pusillum | reverse complement strand
ATAAAATTCAAAAAATTTCACACAAAATGACCTAAAATTACTAAATTTACGCTCGAAAAGCATCAAAGTTACACTCGTAAAATGTTAGAACTATATAAATTCAATTTTTTATATACAAAACCGTCTTAAAAAAATTAAAGTTACACTCGAAAAGCATTAAAGTTACACTCGTAAAATGTTAGAACTATATAAATTCAAATTTTTCTATACAAAACCGTCTTAAAAAATTAAAGTTACACTCGAAAAGCATTAAAGTTACACTCGTAAAATGTTAGAACTATATAAATTCAAATTTTTCTATACAAAACCGTCTTACAAAATTAAAGTTACACTCGAAAAGCATTAAATTTACACTCGTAAAATGTTAAAACTATATAAGTGTGCTTTTGTGTCTACAATCTCATCCCCATCCATCTCCCTCGTCCAATGGCTAGGATAAGGACTCAAGGACTCTAGGGTTAGGGTGGACTCAAAAGAACTAAACTCTCTCTCTCTCTATATATATATATGGGTTCAGGTAAGTCCTGTTATTTAGGTGAGTCCCTAAGTCCCTTTCCCCGCCCTTAGATTAGAACTGATGGATGGCTGAGATTAACAGGGCAAGAGACATATTATTAATTACAAAAAAGAGCCAAGCGTGTGATCTGCATGTAGTTAATACTAGTTTAGCTTCCCAAAACTGACAGTAATTACAAACACATCGATCTCTCCTCTTTTGTCATTCTTCTGTAATCCTTCAACTTCCTAATTACAAACTAATCGCTCCTTTTGCTTCATTCCATATCTCTCTTATTATTCATCTCTCTTCAATTTCCTCTTTTGTTTCTTCATTCCTAATAAAAAAACGTTCTTGTTATCTTTTTTTGTAAGAAGGTCTCTGACATGGAAGATATGCAGATTGTTGAAGTTGAGGACGGTAATAATTTATTAATCTTGCATTCTCTGTATTTTTTTGTTATATGAACTGTTAGTATTTTCATTGTAAAGTTTCAAGGCTATGAATTGTTTAGTATTTTCATTGTAAAGTTTCAAGGCTAAGAATTTCTTCGAATGTTCATCTTCATCTAATATAAATTCCCACATTGATTGTTAATGGTATAGCTGTTAGTTTGATTCATCTGAAGTACAAAATTTGTTTTCATTGTAAAGGTTTGATTGGCGTAGTTTGTTAGTTTGATTCATCTGAAGTAAAATGAATTTGACGATTAGATTTTCATATTGTAGCAGGTAGATTTTCATATTGACGATTAGATGTTCGTATTTTTTATTAGTTTTGATTGTTGTTGTTTTTTAGTTTTGATTCATAGTAAAAGATTATATTCGTATTAAAGTTACATACAGTACAAGGTAGAGTTACATATATTGGTATTAAAGTTACACACTGTGCAATATCCAAAATAAGCTTATCCTGTAAGGGTTACAGTTTAACTTATGAAAGTTACATAGAATACTGATAAGAGTTACATATTGTAGTGGGTAGAGTTACACATATGTTGTATTAAAGTTACACACGTTTAACTTATGAAAAGTTACATAGAATACGGATAAGAGTTACATATTGTAGTGGGTAGAGTTACACATAGGTTGTTTTAAAATTACACACGTTTTACAGTACAATTACATAATTACTACAGTACACAAACTCTATTATGAATGGTTCAAGTTACCTATAGTTGAATTAAAGTTACACACAGTGCAATTACAAAAAAAAAAGCTGATCCTGTAAGAGCTACAGTTTAAATAATGAAAGTTACATAGAATACGGTTAAGAGTTACATATTGTAGTGTGTAGAGTTACACATAGGCTGTATTGAAATTACACACATTTTACAGTACAATTACATAAATAATACATTACACAAACGCGAGTTAATGTTACACAAATTTTACAGGGCAAGACTACTCTGAGGTACTCCAACAGGTAGGAGGTGACTAATTTTGTAGGATAGTCGAGGACCAGTTCACGCCATTCATCGGACAGTAGTTCAATGACGTAGAGGAAGCCATGGAGTTCTATAAGGTTTATGCACTTGCTTCGGGTTTGCGTATATATACTACAAAGAGGGGTCGTGATGGTATGATGAAATACAAGCTCCTGGTTTGTAACAGGGAGGGGTTTAAGTACTCAAAAAAGTTGAGCAAAATCAAAGACAATGAAGAAAGTTCAGAATTGAAAGACGGGGATGATGAAATTGAAGGGGTGAAGCAGACGAGAAATAATAAAATAAGAAGGGTAGGGTGCAAAGCAAGGATGAGGTTATACATGGTAAAGGGTGTACTATTAATTGACCGATTTTATGCTGGGCACAATCACGAGCTAGTTTCAGTTGCAGATAGGGAGTTTCAGTCGTTTTTTTTATTTATGCTTTTTTTTTTATAATTTATGTACTATTAAATTAATTATGCATGTTGCTTTTGTTCAAAATTGTTGTATGCATGTTGAATTACATGAATATGATAGTATTAAACCAAAAGCATCGAACTAATTGTCGAATGATTTGTGGTACTTTCATGTTCTTGCTTTAAATTTGTTAATATTTTAGTTAGAAAGTATTTTGAACGATTTTGGTGATTATATAAGCAAATCGAACTAATTATGTATCATTTATTGTCTTATGTAGTTGTTTATTAGATGTTTTTTTATTTAATAGCAAAACCTAGGGTTTTATTATTTTTATTATCAAATCTAGGGTTTCAAATTACGAAATTGAGTTTGTTTGACACTGTAGTTGAGAAATCAAGAGTTATTGTTTAGTTAGTGAGTAATTTAGTTAATAAATTGAGAGTTATTGTTTAGTTAGTCAGTAATGTAGATATACATGTTGACTATGGTACATGAAAACCTTGAGATACTGTCGTTACTATAATGTGATATTGAATGCGAACATTAGTTATACTTAATCATCATAATTGCAGACTAAAGATTGAAACAAATAATTGCGTGAGTGATTGATAACTCTGAATGTATGATGAGAAAATATTGAATGTTCTTTTTTACTTTCAGAGGAAAAAAACGATGTGATATTGTTGTTGGTATAATGTGATATTGAATGTGAACACTAGTGATATTTAATCATCATAAATCGAGCATAGTAACTGGACTAAGACAAATAAAAAAGGGCTTTGAAAAAACAAACAAATAGTGGTATGGTTGATTGATAAACCAGAATGTGGTTGCGCGTATGCGGATATTGGAATAATTTGTTTATAAAAGTTTCAATGGTTTTTTTATAATGTTGTAGGCTGAATGCATGAGTGACTACCTAGAAGAGATGCTTGTACCAAAAGCGGAAGATAAGATGATGACGACGGACATGCAAGAGCTCAAGATGTAGAAAAGATTATACAAGAGTGTTGCAAGTAACAGGTGCAGAGGCAGAGGTAGAGAAAGGAACTCAAATGACTACTAAGAAGATATTGATAAACAACTTTTATTGAGAATAAATTGATGTAATGTTGGTAGAATAAGTAGTCTAATTTATGCATAAACTAGTATTTTGTGATATTGTTAAAGAAAAATTATGATATTGTGTCTTGAATGTTGTGATATTATTTATTGAACTTCTTATATGAACAGAATCTTTATTATGGTTTGTTTTTCATAATCTGTGATATTGTTTTAGGTGAAGTGTGACTGACATTCTTTGTTAAGGTATCTAGTACTTCATTATCAACCGGTTGAAAAAGGTAAACTATATTATTGTGATATTGCTACTGGCAAATGGTGATATTGTTAATTTTACTGTGTAATATTGTTAATGGCATAGTGTGATATTGTTAATCCAATTGTGTGATATTGTTAACCACATCATGCGATATCGTTTCTTATAACGTGTGATATTGTTTTCAATATCTCGTGATATTATGACGCTACATATTGTTTATTTAAAATTGTTATAAAACATAATAAAAAGGGCAAATCATGATGTAAATATGATATTGTTAGTGAGTTACTTTGATTTTTTTGTCTAAAAAGTCGTACTACTTTATCAAAATTATAAGAGTAACATTGTTCTATAGAAAAACAAGTTTCATTAATAAAGTTGTTACTAATGTTTTGCAATAAAGTCCTAGAAAAGACAATAAAATCTGATATCTAGGAGTAACAAAGTGCAAACCAAATATTGAAAGAGAATACAAAGTTGTAACCACTTTGAAAGATATTTAAGAATAAAGATTGTCTTTATAAGAAAATTGACTACAAAAAAAGTTCATTTGCTCATTGATGTTGTACTATATGGCTACAAAGAGAACTTCATTTGCCCATTGATGTTGTATTATAACACTCTTCAGCATGCATACCCAAAAATCTTAATCATTCTCAACAAGCGAAGAAATCTGCAGAAAAGAAAATAAAACATCATCTAATAACCATCTTTGTGACAAAATGAAATATAGAAATATAAAAATGGGAAACATAAATGAGTAGAGGACTCATTTGATCGAGAAAGTAAAAGAGTTCACAACAAAGAAGAAGGGTTTAGACCAGAATCATGATCTCTATCAAGAAACTTTTGAGTGTAACATCATGAGGTTGTATGCATTTTGGAGTGGAAACAGATGTAGCAAAAGTATTATCTACAACAAATGTTAATCCAATAGGTTCTAGCAAAAAAGTATAATGAATTACAATGTAGTTTAGACTGTGATATTGTTAAGTGTAACATGTGATACTCTTTACAATAACATGTGATATTAATTTAATTAAATTATTTATACTATGTATTGTGTAACAGTATATTTCAGACTATGACATTATTATGCACAACCTGTGATATTCTTAAGAATAACGCGTGATACTAATTTACATTAATTAGGTAAACAACAACAGATATTTACAAAACCTAATTAAAAATCGAGTAAAGCAGAAATCTGAACAAAAGCATATTAAATATGTGATACTTTTAAGAATAACACGTGATACTAATTTACATTAATTAGGTAAACAATATTAGGTATTCACATAAAGAAAAACAACAAAGAGATGACATAAAGATATTGTTAAGTTCTTAAGCTTAGCAAAAAACAACGAAATAACACATATAGAAGAATTAATTACATCAATGAAAACAATAAAAAAACGAAAAATAAAAATAAAAGTGATCTAGAAATCATGCTACATATAACAAAATGAGATGATAAAAGTTGAAAAGTACATGAAATATGAAAATACATACATAAAAGGAGATGAATCATAAGTCATAACACAAATCTAAGAAATAAAACGAAAATAACAATAAAGTTGATCAAATCAAAAGTTAATAGAGATAATCAGTCATAATAATAGAGATAATCAAATTAAAAGGAAAAGAACAAAAATACAGAGAGTACGAAAAATGAATCGAAATACCTGACATTGCAAATAATGAAGAAGATGAACAAATAAAATATTAAAAGTTGAGGAAGAAAAAGTAATTGAAATCCAAGAAGACACAGGAGGAGGGAGATGACAATAAAAATAGAGAGAAAATTTAGATCAGGAAATGTAGAGAGAGAATGTTAATGAATTGGAATGAAGTTTAGGTGTAAAATATGACTTATATAGGAAGACGCAAAATTACAGATATACCCTTACTATCAGTAGTGTAATCTCATCCATTAGATCTTCTTGATCTGACGGTTGAGATTAGGACTCACGGACTCAAAAAGATAGGGTGGACTCACATGATCCTAATTCTCTCTCTCTCTCTCTATATATATATATATATATATATATATATACAAATAGGATCACATAAGTCCACCTTCCTTAGGTAAGTCCCTAAATCCTAATTTAGACCATTAGATCTATCAAATGGATGGTCAAGATTAAAAAAAAAAAGGTTGATATAAAACCCCCAAATCCCAACCAAACCCTAATCAGGTTTTCAAAACATATTAAATCATTCTCACTTCTCTCTCTTCCTTTCATCTCTCTACAATACTACCCACCGTCAGCCATCACGCGCCACCCCCACCCCCACCGTAACCCACCCATCATCCGCCACCCACCACCATCATCCATCTCCCTTGGCCGCTCTCTGCCGGTCCTCTATCCTCTCTCCTCGGCAGGCTCCTTTTTATTTCTTCGTCATCGGTGGCCGCCGCCTCCTTCCTCTTTCTTCGTCGATCGCCGCCGCCTCCTCTTTCCTTGGCCGGCTCCTGCTTTGTCCTTCTCCGGTTTCCGCCTCCTCCTTCGACGGTCGCCGACTCCTCTTCTTTCGCCGATATGTTGTGGTGGGGGCGTCTGAGACGGAGGGGTTGTCGGTAGTGGGGTTAGGTAGTGGTGTTAGGTGGTGGGGTTGGTGCGGGATTTTGTTGTTCGGGTTTGGTGGGGGTGGTAGTGGGGTTAGTTTGTTGTTCGGGATTGGTGGGTGGTGGGGCTAGGGGCTGGCGGTTTGGTGGGGGAGTTGTTGGCGGTGGGGACGTGAGGGAGGGGGTTAGGGCTGTGGTGGTGGGGATGCGAGGGATGGGGAGGGGGCTGTGGTGGTGGTGGACTGGTGGGGACGTGAGGGAGGGGGTGGTGGTTGTGACACCCTCAAATTTGCGGAAAGAAAAAAAATTATTTAATACATAAAAGAAATACGAGAATACAATACGAAGGTGCCATAACATAAAAAGGTCATTACAAAACGGAAATAATATTCTACAAACGAAATGTACAAGACGGGAGACATATCTCCCGTATAAATACGGAAATAAAAGTGTATCTAATAATATACAAACTATGAACCGAATATAGGTCCAAGGTAAAACTTCACTCGCTAGCTCGTCCATGTACCCCAAATATGCAACACCACCTGTTCGACCGCATTAAATATAAACACGGAAGCCACAGTCAGTGGGGAGTAACTCCGAGTTCTCCCAGCCACGAAATGTCGAGTTTAATGAAACATGAAAAAACATAAAAGCAATGTATATATAAAATACAAAACACTTACCATATATGATATGCTTTTCATGGTATTGAAACAGTTAACTAAACATATAACCTAGCATATGAAAAGCTCTCATTGAATTCGGTCTCCCCAAATAGAACTCGAGGTAGGGAAGCTGGTATGCTGGCTCAAGCGGTTACCAAGTAACATGGCCCCTGCTACACTCAAACCCTAATCAACAACGTAATATGTGAATCAGTTAACCAACCGTAATCCAAATCTATCAATCTAGCCGGCTTGCATCTCACCTTCTAGAACTCATAGAATCATACAGACATGAAAGACTAATACTTCTACAAACAGGCATAAGTTCTTAGTCCAGTCAATAGTCGACTTCTGTAACTCGAGGCTATACCACAAGGTAGGAAAACATCCTAGTCCTAGACTGATCAGACCTAGCGACAAAAGCTATTCCGTTCCCCGTCCCATGACATAACCGTCTATGAGAAACTCTACTAGGCGACCCCCTAAGCAGAGATGGCTAGTACTTAAGCTGGCTCCAGTCCCAAAACGGATCAGGCAGCCATGCCCGACTTGGATATAAACCCACCAAGCCGAGACACAAAAGCTATCAACAAAGTGAAACAGATACTCGTTAAAGATAGTACGGGCCTATCAATGTCATGGTCCAAGCTACTCATTTAGAATTAGAATGGTCAAGACGCCATATATCCATAATTCTCTATGGGTACTTAGTCAACACGACACCAACCATATAAACAAACAGTCACGGGAATACATCCTATCATGTGACTAACTGCATATCAATAATAATCAAATATCATATCGCCTCGTATCTACTAAGGCTAATTCAGTAATTTAAATACAACTTTACTTGAAGACAAATCCCCGACCCGAGTCCCGCGACGGGTCATCAGTCAAATCGGGGCTGACTAGATCTTAGTTTGACCAAACCCGTTGGATCAAACCGGCTAGAAGCAGAGTCTTTATCACATAGACATAAAATCAACATATTCATCTCATGTTATTTTATTACTACTTCTAACATGTGAATTATCATAATATACCCAAAACCCGCTTGACTTAAATGATTTCAACGTAAACTGATCTCGTATTATAATTTCTAACATGTGAGAAATAATAATTTTATGAAAACCTTTTTAATTTAATATTTTACTTATTAATATTTCCCACTTGCTAAATATTACAAAACACGATAAAAATGACGATAACTCAAAAACCGACACGAGTCCCAAGGTGGGACCCACGGGCTGAAATGGGCCGGACCCAATATGGGCCTGGATGGGCCCACGGGCTGTTTTGGCTTCAAAAAGGCTGTTTTACTTTAATTTTTCTAAAACCGTTTTCTAATATTTTCCCGCATGCTTAACATAATTAAAACCCGTCAAAACAACAATTAAACAACCAAACATCGACACAACCCAAACCAAAACCCGGACCCACCTTGACCAACCCAGACCGGGTCTGAACCGGCCTGGACCGGTCTGGTTTGGACCCGGTTCTTGCCCCTTTCTCGGTTCAATCACCAATCACACCAAATCAATTCCAAACTTGTTTTTAATCATCAAACAACCATTTTAACAATCTTCCACACAAAATCATAACTTATTAAAATCATCAAAATTTATCAAGAACACCAAACTTGTTAAAATTCATACAAAATCATAAAAATCATAACTTATGGAAAATCATCAAAATTTATCAAGAACACTAAACTTGTTAAAAATTCATACAAAATCATAAAAATCATAACTTAGTAAAAATCAACAAAATTCTTCAAGAACACTAAACTTGTTAAAATTTCCTAAACAACATAAAAATCATAACTTATGAAAAACCATAAAATTCATAAAGAACAATAAATCAACATAAAAATTTCCTCCAACTTAAAAATCATCAAGAATCATAAAACATCATAAAAATTCCATACAACATAAAAATCATCAAAAATCATAAAACAACATAATAATTACTACTTAACATATTACTAACTAAAAATCCATAAATCATAAAAACATGAACCAAAAATAAAGATGAACCAAAATCCAAATAAATAAAACTAAAGGCTATATTACTAACTCAAATCCTAAATAACCATAACATGAACATAAACTAAAACCTATGTGACATTAATTCGTCGAGTAAATCGGAATTGTTACCTTAGCTAGCCAAAATCACTTAGCACAAAAATAATAAGAAGTATATAAATAAGAAACCCTTCTACTAGTCTTCACCCAAAATATAAGAGTCTCCAAATTCGTCTTCAAACTCTTCCCCTATAAGAAATAACAAGAAAAACAATTATTAGAACTTAAACTTAATTTTCCATAATTAAATGTTGAAAACGATCTTGACGGAATTGAAAATAAACCGTACTAGAAGATGGAGAGCGAAGAGGAGATCCTAGAAATATAAATTAGGAAGGATTTAATTAAGAAATGAAGGATTTATGGAGGTTTTGCTCAAGAACGATGAAGAACAATTGATGAACGATGAAGAACACGAAGAACGATTAAAGAAAGTGATATTTTGATCTTTATTTGATTTGTTGAAAAGTGAAAAGGTGTTTGTGAGTAAAGTGGAGTGGAGTTGGACGTGAGTTTATAGACAAATAAAGGTGTTGAGTTTTAAAATTGTTGTTCCGTAATTGACTCGCGTTTAATAATTATTTTACGGTAAACGATTAAATATAATTTACGATAAAGTTAATATCAAGATATTATGATATTAAAATGAAAAATAATGAAAATATCAAGGCTTAAGAGTGGTAAGGGAGCCGTGTGATGTTGAGCTTGTCGGGTCCGATTTCGAGCGTTTTGCGTAGTTTTCGTTAACTGATCGATAAAGTAAAAATAATATCTAGATATTATGATATATTAATCAAAAGAAATGAAAATATCAAAGTCTATTAGAGGAGAGGATGAGCCGTGTGGGTTAAGGTGATCATCGGGTCTGTTTTTGCTCGATTTGCGTAATTTCTGTTGACGGATCGATAAAGTAACAAATATCTAAGATATTTGTATTATTTTAATCGAATCAATTAAAATATCCAATCGTGAGTGGAAAACGATGACATGGCCGCGTGACTCATGCCAAAGTCGAGTTTCGATTTTGTTGCGCGCTTTACGATGCGTCGGGAATAGTTAAATGACGTTCGGTTAAAACCGTAAACGTTATTCTTTAAATTCCGAATAAATTCAAAATAATTATATTAAATTATGATAAATCTTAATAAATCTAAATAAAAATAAATCAAAAATATTATTTTTTTAAATAAAAATTCGGTCTTCATACTTATGAGACGAGTCGGGAAAAGTCAACGAAAGTCGAAATCGACTAAAAAGTCGGAAAAAGTCAAAAATGACTTTAAAGTTCAGAAAAGTTTAAGACGACTTTAAAAGTCAAGAAAAGTAATTGACGACTTTAAAAAGTCAAGAAAAAGTCAAAGACGATTTAAAAGTCAAGAAAAGTCAAAGATGACCGAAAACGGTCTTTTCATGAAATCTCTCAAAACTTCCAAATACGAACGCGGAATTTCAAAACACGACTCGGAACAAAAATTCCTATATTAAAAACTTAAGTTCTACTGAAAAGTATCCATAAGCTATTGCTAAGCAAATTGGGTACTTTTCGGGTTGTTACAATCCCCCCTCCTTTTAAAAAGTTTCGTCCTCGAAACTTAGAAGAAGGGACGTAATATATGTAGGTCTATTTTAAAACTGTTAAAAATATATTTGTAATAAGATACGGGGTCTTATCTACGGAACGGCAGGTTCTCGTCAGCATCAAGAATATCGATAGAAGGTACGTAATTTTCGAACGGTTAAATCGAATAGAAAGAGGAAAGAGAGAAGGAATTTTACCTCAAGCCAAAGAGCTCGGGATATTAGCTAACATTTTAGCTTCGGGTTCCCCAAGGTTTCGATTCGACGTTTCCACAAGCCAAAGGTGGATACGAACTAAAGGCACCACCTTGTTTCGGAAGTTGTTTGTTAGCCCTTTCAGTTATACTAACGGCCTTTCTTCCAAAGCCAAATTAGGTTCCAAGTCCAACACTCTCCTTGAATAATATGAAGGATCACGATATCTTCTTCAAACTGAGAAAACATGGAATACATCATGAACTTTGCTCAGTTCGGAGGGTTAATTCCAAACGAAATAATAAGCAACAGGACCAACTCTTGAAGCACCCGAAACGGTTTCCAATATATTAGGACTCAACTTCTTTCACTCCCAAACGTTTCACTCCTTTCATTTGGTGACACTTTAAGGAATACACGGTCATCCACATCAAATTCAAGCGGTCGTCGACGAACATCGGCATAGGATTTCTGTCTATCTTGAGCGGCTTTCATTCGTTCCCGAATGACTTGAACTTGATCGATCGTTTCAGTAACAATGTCGGGACTCAACATATGATCATCTTGTACTTGATCCCAACAAACAGGACTACGGCATTTCCTACCGTATAAAGCCTCGTATGGTGACATCTTGATAGAAGCATGATAACTGTTGTTATAAGAAAATTCTACCAAAGGCAAACACTTCTCCCAAGATGTATGAAAGTCTAAAGCACAAGCACGAAGAAGATCTTCCAAAGTCTGGATCGTTCTCTCGGTCTGACCATCAGTAGCGGCATGAAAAGCTGTGCTCATCAACAATTTACTACCCATAGCTTCTTGCAAAGCTGTCCAGAATCGGGAACTGAATCTCGGATCACGATCTGAAACTATATCCTTAGGAACTCCATGGTAACGTACTATCTCTCTCACATAAGCATCAGCTAAATTATCAATACTCCAATTTTCTCTGATAGGTACAAATCTGGCACACTTGGTTAGACGGTCTACAATAACCCAGATGGCATTCTTTCCTCTAGAAGTTCTAGGTAAAGCCATCACGAAGTCCATAGAAATAGACTCCCATTTCCACAGAGGAATTTCCAAAGGTTGCAGCAAACCTCCAGGTCTTTGATGATCAATCTTCACCTTCTGACAAGTAAGACATCTACTAACATACTCCTTCACTTCCATCTTCATCCTAGGCCACCAGAATTGTGGTCTCAAATCTTTATACATTTTGTCACCGCCAGGATGGATAGAATAAGGAGAAAGGTGAGCTTCATCAAGAATTCTCTTCCTCAACTCGGCACTTCTCGGAACATACATTCGACCATGGTAACGAAGGTAGCCATCATTATCCACCACACAATCCTTTGCCTGCCCAAGTGATATTTTTGCTCGAATGGCGATAAAAGTGGCATCCTCCGGTAAACAAGTACGAATCTCTCGATAAAAATCAGGTTCCGCGGTCAAAGCACCAAGATAATCAAATCCTTTCCCAACGAACTGTATCTGAAGCTTCTGAAATTCGGTTACCAGCTCATCGGGTAAAGTACCAAGAGCATTTAATGAATGACAGGTCTTTCTACTCAAAGCATCTGCCACGACATTTGCTTTTCCCTCGTGATAAATCAACTCAGCATCATAATCATTCACTAACTCCAACCATCTTCTCTGCCTCATGTTCAATTCCTTCTGAGTAAAAATGCACCTCAAGCTCTTATGATCGGTGTAAATTCGGCAATGAACTCCAATAAGATAAGGTCTCCAAGTTTTCAAGGCATGTACTACAGCTGCTAACTCAAGATCATGAGTCGGATAATTCACTTCATGAACCCTGAGTTGTCGAGAAGCATAAGCAATGACTTTTCTATTCTGCATCAAGACACATCCCAAACCATGCTTTGAAGCATCACAATAAACATCATAATCGGCTTCATCATCTGGTAAAGTTAGAACCGGTGCGGTAGTCAATCTCTTCTTCAATTCTCAGAAGGCAATTTCACATTCATCAGTCCAAATATACTTTGCTTCCTTCTTTAGCAATTGAGTCATCGGTCTTGCTAATTTGGAGAAATCTTTCACAAACCGACGATAATAACCCGCTAAACCAAGAAAACTCCGTATCTCGGACACATTTTTCGGACTTTTCCAATCCACAACCGCCTCAATTTTAGCTGGATCGACCATAACACCGTCTTTGGAAATGACATGACCAAGGAAAGATACCTCGGGCAACCAGAAATCACATTTGGAGAACTTAGCATACCACTTTTGGCGTCGAAGAACGCCTCAAAACTGGTCGAAGATTGAATAGGCTGTTCTCTACTTAGATTTTGAAAAAAGACTCAGAATGTCTAATGAATACCAACACACCATTATCAAGATACTCGGAAGGTACGCTTCCCCCCCCCCTCAATCTGATCCATGAATATAGCTGGAGCGTTATGTCAAACCGAATGGCATCACATTGAATTCGAAATTACCATACCTCGAGCTGAAAGCAGTCTTCGGAATATCTGTTTCCCGAACGGGAATCTGATGATAACCCGATCGAAGATCAATTTTAGAGAAAGTAGAAGCACCCCGTAACTGGTCAAAAAGATCATTGATACGAGGAAGAGGATATTTGTTTTTGATTGTGACACGGTTCAATTCACGGTAATCAATGCACATTCGCATAGAACCGTCTTTCTTCTTGACAAATAATACGGGCGCACCCCAAGGAGAAGCACTAGGCCTTATAAAGCCTTTCTCAATCAAGTCATCAAGTTGGATTCTCAACTCTTTCAACTCGGAAGGCGCCATACGATAAGGAGCTTTGGCAATTGGTCCAGTTCCAGGAACTAGATCAATGGAAAATTCAAAATCCCTTTCAGGAGCAATCCCGGGTAATTCATCGGGAAATACATCGGGAAATTCTCGAACAATAGGAACATCCTTTAAAGAAGGAAGAGAAGAATCGGAAGTAGTCACTACACATAGAAATGCTTTATGACCCTTCTTCAAAACGTTCAACATTTTCATAGCGGAAATTAACTTCACACAAGCTTGCTTTCTACCCCCTTGATAAGAAATACGAGCACCCAAAGGACTTTTAAGAATAATTTTCTGATCACGGCACTCGAATCGAGCATGATGAGTAGATAACCAATCAATGCCCAAAATAATATCGAACTCTTCAAGAGGAAAACGTAAAAGATTCGCCGGAAAAATAGATCCATTTATGGATATTGGAATGTCGGAATGAAGATAAGAACATGAAAATACTTCTCCGGATGGTAACGATATAGGAGTAGTTTCCCCTACTGAAGCTTTAAGCGGTAACTTGTCGGATAGTCTCATGGAAATAAAAGATAAAGAAGCTCCCGTGTCAAATAAAATTAAACACGGTAAATCATAAATCGAAAACATACCCGTCACAATGTCGGGTTGGGCATCAGCCTCAGCACGGCTCATAATAAAGATACGACCCTTAGGTCGCCCCGAAATACCCGGTGTAGAAACCGTCTTCTTCCTCTCGGGACATTCATTAAACCTATGCCCCGGTTTTTGACAATTAAAACATACTAGTGGCTTGTTGAAGCAACCAACACCCGGATGAATAGGCCTCTTGCACCGAAAGCACATACGATCTTTAAGATCGTTGTTGTTGCTGGGAATAAAGGGACGGCTCCTCTGATTAGCTTGTCCACCCTGAAAGTTTCTCCTCTTGTTTGAAAACGAGGGAGAAAAGGAAGGACGAGAAGCAGGATAAAGAGGTCTCTTGCCAAAGGCATTAGGAGCAACATAAGAAGCACGAGCTTCCTCGGCAATCTCCCTGATAGAACTCTCCGCCCAGATGGCATCATTATAGATCGAGACAAAAGAAGTAGAGCCTCTACTGATCTTCCCCTTTATCTGGGGAGAAAGCTTGCCCAAATAAAAGAAGGCTTTGTCCTCCTCTACCCTAATAAGTCGAGTGGCATAATGAGCCAACTCATTGAACCGGGTAGTAAACTCCTGAACAGAAAGAAGTCCTTGTTTAAAATCCATGAACTCCTTCAACTTTTGTTGTCTCAACTCATCGGGATAAAACCTAGCTTCCAAGAGCTCACGGAAACGAGTCCACCCGAAATTAGGCTCCAACTTAGCGGTAGGACCTGAAAGAGTCCACCACTGATCCGCTTCCTTCTCCAAGAAGTGAGAAGCCAGACGGACCTTGTCCTCTTCAAGGACATCATAAAGGGAAAAGCTCTTCTCCATTTCCCGTAACCACACAGAAAGTTTAACGGGATCAACTTCGCCATCATAGGTTTTGGCTTGACTCCTCGATAGCTGTGAAGCAACCCACGTATAACTCCCGTGTCTATCACGATCAGGAACAGGAATAGGAATCTGATTAGCCTGCTGGTTTTGCTGGTTCTGCTGGTTTTGGATAATTACGGTAAGAGCTGCTAAAATAGTGTTGTCCATCCTCGGAGGCATCTTGCAAAATTAAAACACAGATTAGTACTTATCATTTAGCAAGAACAAAGAGGCTACAACATAAATTCTAATCTACCCATCTTACCCTTCTATCTCACGGTTTATTATTTTAATAAGGTCAAGTTATTTATGCAAGGGTACACAAACGTGCGTCGGGAGCAAAATAGCTCTGATACCAACGTGAAAACCTCAATTTGCGGAAAGAAAAAAAATTTATTTAAATACATAAAAGGTAATAAAACATAACGAAGGTGTCATAAAATAAAAAGGGTCATTACAAAACGGAAATAATATTCTACAAAGAAATATACAAGACGGGAGACATATCTCCCGTATAAATACGGAAATAAAAAGTGTGTATAATAATATACAAACTAAGAACCAAATATAGGTCCAAGGTAAATACTTCGCTCGCTAGCTCGTCAATGTACCCCAAATATGCATTCACCACCTGTTCGACCGCATTAAATATAAACACGGAAGCCACAGTCAGTGGGGAGTAACTCCGAGTCCTCCCAGCCACGAAATGTCGAGTTTGATGAAACATGAATAACATAAAAGCAATGTATATGGAAAATACAAAAACTTAAACATATATGATATGCTTTTCATGTTATGAAACAGATAACTAACAAATACCCTAGCATGTGAAAGCTATCATGTGAAACCGATAATAAACTATAACTCGAGGTAGGGAAGCTGGTATGCTAGCTCAGAGGTTCCTCTCAGAAACATGGCCATGATACAC
>JAIUZE010032081.1:0-14811 GCA_022085475.1 Heliosperma pusillum | reverse complement strand
GTCATCAGTCAAAACGGGGCTGATAGAATCTAGTTTGACCACAAACCCGTTTGTCAAACCGGCTAAGGCTAGAACGAGTCGGTTACACAGAGAATGATCATAAACTCATCATAGTCAGTACAGGTTATTTATATAAAAATTATAACATGTGAATTATTATTATCATACAAAAACCGTTGACTTAAAGGATATCAAATATTAACTAGATCAGATTAGTAATTTCTAAACTGTGAAGAAATATAATTTTATGAAAAATACATTTTAATAAATATTTCTAGTAATATTTCGCACTGCTAATTGTTGGAAACCCCTCGCGAATGCGGAAATAATAAACAAAACAAGACAGGATTTATATTGAGGGAAAGAGGTTGAGTTTAAAAAACTTTTATTACATGCAAGTTAAATACAACGAGGGAAGTGTCAAAAATATTACAATAGGGGTAAGGAAATACAACAAAGAGACGGGGTCTCTTAAAAATGTTAGCAAAGAACAAGTGTTTAGCAAAACTAGCTAATATCGTCTAGAGGTGAAAACTTCCAGGGACAACGCCCGCTAGCTCACACCCGAACCCAAAACATCATATCCAAAAAGTAATCCAAAGCAAGCAACCTGTTCATCCATGAAAAACATGAACGCCACAGTCAGTGGGGAGTAACTCCGGGTTCTCCCAGCCATATCACATTAAACGTACATAGAAGGAAATACAAAAGTAAAATCATGCATATATAGATATACATGTGAGATACAATAAGAATAGATAGGCAATACGAGATATAATGATAAGATCATATGGAAATCAAATTCGAACCATCATGCTATTCAAAGACTCGGGAAAGACACTCTTAGGCAATCGAATACGCTCACTAGGGCTTGCATCTCACCGTTAGCGGTATAAGATTGATAAGATTGAGACTCGACAGACAAACCAGTCAAGTCATGCGATGATTACACAAAATTCAACGTATTATCATCCATTCACGAACCAAGACAATGACGGTGCCAAATCATGCAATGACCATGAACAATATCATGAAATCACGCATTCAAAGACGACTCAAGACGACATCTCTCATGGTAAATGAAACGCACTAGCATCGTGTACATGGCAAGTATAATTAATAGGCATCCACGGGATAAACATTTCCCTGAACTCATACACGATGACATTTCGTATATGTAGACTAATTTCCTCCTGGTAGCACGACGATAATAATACGGTCCTAGTCTAAACCTGGCCAGGATCTCGGAATAAACGTGTTCCGATTCGACATGCGATGACGTTTCGCATCCAAGACTCGGGCTTAAAATATATATGCCGAGTACCCCAAATTCGGTAGATCAATTCACGAAAGAGGCGGAAAAACAGCTCAAGCCTCATAACAAGCGGTACGCTACATGCAAAAAACACCACCTCGCAAGTATACAACATTTGACGGCCGGGTCGAACAACGCATAGCGTTCAACTCCCAACAACGTCGTCATATGCCCACTACACATGCAATTAAGCAGTAGGATACCTCTCCGTTCCGACATTCCAGCCTTACGAACGGGAAGGTAGCCAAGGAAATGAGAATACAAAGCACAAAACAAAATAGTGCTCAAACCGTAACATTTGTAAAAACCGACTCAAAGTGGGGACATATCGAAAACCGTCACGAAACATGTGATACAAGAGAATAAGATATCGTATATCCAAAACATGAATATTATAAGTCACTACGTAAAATTATACGATAAACGGATCATGCGAACTATTATAAATTACGAGTTTTAGAAGTTAAAGGAAAAATATACAGCCGTGTTCCAGGCCGGGCATGAGGGAGGCGGTCGGTGGGCCGGCACAGAACACAAGGCAAAATTCCAAAATCATAGAAAAACAGAGAAAGTGGTCCAGGCCGGTCAGTGGACCGGCGGCCGGTCGACCGGCACAGAGCCCCTCTTCATACAAAATCCAAAATTTCCAAAGGTGTTACTGATGTGTTCCCAGCCGGTTGGCAGACCGGCGGCCGGTCGACCGGCAGGGAACACCAGTTCACCCGTAAGCCTTGCTCACTTAACCAATTCAATCCAATTCTCATATATGCTTCTAATAATCATCAACAATCAATATATATCATCAACATTCATCATATAACATCATCCATTAATCATAAGATGATTTCTAATCTTCCTAATCGTATTCTAAATACGATTTCTAGCATATAAACATGTAAAACACGTAAATGATATCGAGTAACCCTTCACTGTTACCTTTAAGCGTCTCTACTAATCGTCAAGCTCCTCTTCAATAAGGTAATAGTCTTTGTCGGGATCTTGGAGGTCACCACCTACAAATAGATCGTAAAAAGATGAATAAAGTTCATCTTGAGAAAGACGGAAAGCTTGAAAAGCGAGAAAGACGATACTTTTAATATCAATACGGATAGAGGAAGGTTAGGGAAGAAGAATAAGACGAACTTACGTAAATTCTATCAAAGAACGAAGAAACTACGCGAATTCTAAGATCGATATCAAAGAGGTAAAATTGAGTTTTCTTAGAGAGGAAGAAAGCTTGGTTTGATTTTGTGTTGAATGAATATTAGGTTAAGGAGTAGTGTGAGTTGTGTAGGAGAAAAGTCAAAGACGGTTTCAAAGTCGAGGAAAGTCAAACCCGACTCAAAAGTCAAGAAAAGTCAAACTCGCCTTAAGGCGGGATTTTCATGGAATCTCGCAGAAATTCCAAATACGAACTCGGAAATTCAAAATTCGACTCAGAACTTAAAATTATAAATTAAAACTTAAAATTGCTGAAAGGTATTCGTAAAATATTTCTACTAGAAAAAATAGGGTACATTTCCGGGTGTTACATCAGACGCCGAGAAGAAACGCAGTAGTAGCTGCGCCTCCTAGAAGGATCGCAGCGCATGTTGCGCCTGTTCCAGAGGCTGACCTGCTCCTGCTCTTCTTCTTCTTCTTCCTCTGGTTCCTGCGATTTTGTTCTTTTTTACTCCCTCCTATTCATAATAACATTCTTTCTTTCCTTTTTCATCTATTCAAAATACATTCCCTATTTCCTTATTTATTAAACTTTTATACTTATTTTAATCACCTCACCTCACAACAATACCCCACAATACCCATACTTTATCTTATTTTAATCACTTCACCCCACAACAATACTTATTTTAATCACCTCACCCCACAATTATACCCCACAATATATTCCCTATCTCCAATATTCTCACCCCACCACAATACTTTACCTTATTTAATAAACTTTTCTTAATTTTTGTTCCATTCTTGAATGGGGAACATTATCTTAAATAGGAGGGAGTATTTTCTTATTTCCTTTTCTTCGTACATAAACCATATTTCAATATAATCTTTCATATAAAACTTTTTTTTCTCGACCTAAATTCTTAATAGTTCGATATTAGCGGGTTTTTCGTCTTTAAATCAAAATTGGGTCTTGGAAATTCGATTTGTTCATACCAAGTATCTGGAATTCGTTATTGATACAAATTATAATGTAATTGATATGTTAAACCACTTCAAAACGCGTTATAGTTCAATACTGAATCGTAAATATACAAATAAATGTTAACTCCTCGCGATTCTGATTTCACAGTCAGAATTCAGCTCAAGAACAGACGCAATGAGCCCTGCGCCTCTTCCGGAGGACGCAACTGTTGCTGCGCCTGTTCTGGGTTGAATTTTGTCCCTGAACATCCGTTCTCGCTTTGACGTAGCTATAATTACATAATTAAGTTACTATTAGTCGTAATATCGCTCCTAATATGTCACTTTTAGTTTTCAAATATTTTCTTTTTCTTCAAGTATCCGTTTCGAATATATTTCTGACGTGGATCCTGTAATCTTATTTAATCATTGTAACTGTATGATTTTGCTTATCTCTCATATGTAATTAATTCTGCATCCCCAATTTCGACATAATTGAGTGCTAATTACATGTTCACCGAGATAGTCTAATTCACATACTAGGATTAAATTGTTAGATGTTGCATTGTATGCATATAATCGATAACATAACAAATACGAACGATTTCCCTAATAATTTGTAGAGGCCGCTATCGAGGCGGGCGGGATTAGGTGTTCGATTAAAGAGCTTCCTAATACGTACCCTCACCCCTTATTCCAGAACTCTATGAACATCCGTGTTCACGAGAGTCATTCTAGAAATACAATGCTATGGGTAACGCGTTCTTAGTGTTCATGTCATCACTTTATGTCTTGACATGGCATAAAGTATTCGAACGGTTCCAATTTCCCATAAAAATTGGTGGCGACTCCACAAATGCGTATTTTTACGCTTGTCCTCCGAAGCGCGCCCCTCTGTGGTCCCCCGCGTTCCACAGTTTGACGACTCCACTGGGGAATATACACTTACATGTTACCCAGGGTGAAACTTGAACAAGTTTAGGGAATAGTTTGTACGAGACAGTTGTCGGTTTTCATTACTCGAACTTCTTAGGTCGTTTTATTCGGCCTTCCTACGCCCATCCCAACCCATTTCGACCAATTGTCCCGTCTGGACAGTCCAAATTCTTATCTGGGCCTAAGGATGGATAGCGATTGACGTCAACCATACCGCGGTACGTACTCATGTTAGTATCGAGGGATTTCACTACTCGAGGAAATGGACTAGGAACCGACCTTACTCATGTTTGGCGTGACCCTTTCCACAGACCTGGGTTTGATTGCTTGGTATGGCAACCCACCCTTTGAGCCAAAACCATTTTAAATGTACTCAGCATACTGTTATAATGCCTGTATAAATGTGTATAATCAATACATGATCACCATTTTGTAAATAAAACAATGACGAACTTTTCAAAAAAAATAAAATCCTGAAGTAGCGCAAAATGAGTCGAAACTCTGCCCAAATGTCCAGTCAAAATCGTCTTTTCACCACTTCGAGTCGTTACTCCTACAATCACACTACGATTTCTTAGGATAAACATTTCAAATCTTATCATTTTAAAAACTCACTTAGCACAGTGGCTCACTCACACTTCACAAGTCGAGTCTTTTTGAGTAAGTGTGCTAGAATGGTAATGATCGAATACTAGCTGCGCTCATCCGTCTCCAAACAAGTCAGGACCAAGCTTATGCTCGCCTCAATGCCATTGAAGGCCTAATTTTTGCCGTAGAAACTAGGCTTCCTCCTTCAGACATTCCTCATGCTAGTGTGCATGATAACCATCCACCATTTGTGGGACACGCATAAGTCAATCCCCCACCAGTTCTTACTGAAGCCGAAAAGCGACTCCAATACCTAAAGGAGCAACTAATGTACCTCAAGGGGGATGACATCTATAGGGAAAATAATCGCAAATATGAAGCAGTAAGTACTTAATTGCCAACCAACTTCAACATGACTGACATCCCAAAGTTGAAGGGGCATGAGAACCCTTTGAATCACATTCATGCTTTCAAAGATTATATGTCTATCAAAGACATCAAACCCGAGATGTTCCTAAGGATCTTTCCTTCATCTCTAGACACCATTCCTAAGCAGTGATTCTATTCTCTAGAACATAAGAAAATTGCAACCTGAGTTGATGCCGCAATTGAGTTTGCCAAGCAGTACATAGACTTCCAAAGTAGGTGGAGGAATACTAGCACACAACTTGTTGAACGTCCAGATGAAGCTACTCTTGTGGAAACGTTCGTGGACAATTTTGAGACATGTTTATGAAAACACCTGAGATACCAAAACATAAAGTCTTTCAAAGACTTAACTATGTTAGGAACAAGAATTGAAGACGGTATCCGAAAGGGGCTCTTGTCCAAAACGGTAGGTCGCGTATATCAAGGCTCAACGAGTCGTTCTTATGGCTCTACTAACAAGACCGAAGTCAATCTTGTCGAATCCTCTAAAAAGAACAACCCACAAAGGAAATTCACAAGCATCGATGATACATATTCCAATGCCTTGAAAAGGTTGATACATGATATGTCTAGTTTTTATATGCCCTAATTTAGCTCAATTTACATGATTATTATACTTTATTTAGTATATTTGTGAGCTAATTACTGTGGGAAAATATCTGTATACATCCCTTTAATCTTACAAGATTATAATGAAATTACGATTTATATGATTAACAGGTCATAAACGAAAATTGCATAATAAACAAAGGGATTAGGAATAACCTTTAGTCCTCGTGAATTCGGCCTAAGAACAGATATCAAAGCAGATATCCTCCTATTCGTCACACCCAAGATTGATCGAGAAATGCCCTTGTATTTTGCTAGAAAATTCGAGAGAAAAGAGTCTGTATCTTTTCTTTTTTTTTAGATGTGAAATGATGATCAATGATTTTGAGAGTTGGAATGAGTCTAAAACTCCTCCATATACTCCCTAGGTCACGGCACACATAGGAGAAAAATAAGGGTTTTTTTTCCTCTTATTTTGTTACCAATTTGACCGAAATTCGTCAGTGTATTTGGACTCTTTTTCGGTTATATTAGTTTCCATTTAATATAATGTTATACATATTATATTTGTCTAATATGTTGTCATACATTAATAAGGTCCATTACAACATTTTGCAGTGGATATATTAACATAACAATTATTATGACAATCGTATAATATATACTTCAATTATAAATATCGGTATATTTATAATCCTGCTAATTAAATATAACGGTTTATGTTTAATTTGGAATTAACATTTTAATTCGTTTAAGCTCACATTATATACTACAACTAAATATAACATTTTATATTTGATTACGAATTACAGTTAATTCGTCTTAGCTAACATTATTTAATCGTTATTAATTAATTATATCATCATCACATTGACTAACCTTTTAGTCAAAAACACCGACTAACCTTTTAGTCATTTAATAAGGCATCAATATGATTATTTTCTCAAATAATCACATCTCTCAATCACATCCTTTAGGTGTGACTTTTAGGGACCAGTTGATCACCGCCATCTGTATGACAATAACGTCAAACTTATCTAGCAAGCCAACCGTTATCGATAAACGTTAATCAACTGATTACAATACAAAGTATACCCTGTGAACCTACAGAGATTTATTTATGTTATTGCACTAACTGTGGAGGACACTGGCTCCAACAATCTCCCACTTGTCCGTACAAGTGTATGTGCGATAACCGATTCTCATATCCATATTAAATTTCTCCCACTCAATGTAAAACAATTTGCAAAGTCCGTATTCACAAAGGTCGTATTTTACAAGTGATCTGTATCAAGAGTGGTTTCCCCGACTAGAGAGTAACTTAACTGATAAACGAATCTTCATTCGAGCATGGCCATGCATTTCAGTTACAGCTCCTCGAGTGGCCCTGAGAAATATCATATCCTGATAAAGGTTGGATATTTTCTTCAACTGGAATCTTGCAGATACAAGCGCAGTATGAAATGACCCAGTGAAAATCTACTTAGCCTCCTGTTACGGTCGACCATGAGAAAGAAACCAAAGTCACCCAAAAACTGCCTTTATCTCAAGAGACAGTCGATAGTCAAAAGAATCGACTCTAGGAACACTATGGATGTCCTATCCACGACCTGGCACCTAATGTTCTGAAACATTTAGGACTCCATAACGTCGTCACAAAATGTCCTGCGCAGTATCATTAAACCCGCATCTGTGATCGATCAGTCAACTGTTTGACTTATGGCTCGTTGAACCCACCATCAATAGACTTCACAGAATAATTGTCAGAGTTATCAGCTCATGTAGGCGATTACGGACCAAAACAAATATAATGTAATTCAGTTCACTTTGTGGTGTTCAATGTTGTCAGTACAACCCACATGAAAACAAAATATAAAACAAAACGATGATTTCATAGATAGTTTTATGAAAAAGATACAGGTGTCTAATCCATATAAAACAACTAATACAACTCAGGAACACGTTTGATTCCCATGGAAATAACGTGTCCTTCATGCTTATCATATCTCAATGGTTTAGTGAGAGGATCTGCAACGTTATCATCCGTAGCAATCTTGTCTATCACTATCTCCCTTTGCTCCACGTAATCTCGGATCATGTGAGCCTTCCGTTGTACATGCCTAGACTTGTTGCTGGACTTAGGCTCCTTAGCCTGGAAGATGGCCACCACTATTATCACAATAGATGGTGATCGGGTCATCCGAACTAGGAACTACGGTTAGTCCCTGTAAGAACTGACGCATCCATATAGCTTCCTTCGCAGCCTCTGAAGCGGCATAGTACTCGGACTCAGTCGTAGAATCTGCTATAACATTTTGTTTGGAGCTTTTCCAGCTGACCGCAGCACCATTAAGAGTAAACACGAATCCAGACTGAGATTTCGAGTCATCTCGATCCGTTTGGAAGCTAGCATCTGCTTAACCGGTTGCGCATAGCTCAGTGTCACCTCCATAAGTCAATACCCAATCCTTAGTCCTCCGTAGGGACTTAAGGATATTCTTAACAGCTATCCAGTGTGTTTCACCTGGATTGCCTTGGTAACGACTTGTCATACTCAATGCATATGCCACGTCTGGAAGTGTGCATATCATGGCATACATGATCGATCCTATAGCTGATGCATAAGGAATCCGACTCATGCGCTCGACCTCTTCCGATGTCTTTGGTGCCTGAGCTTTACTCAAATGCATCCCAGAGACCATTGGAAGGTTCCCCTTCTTGGAGTTGGTCATGCTGAACCTCTCAAGAATCTTATCTATATAAGACTCCTGACTGAGGGATAACATCCGTCGTGATCTATCTATGTAGATACGGATCCCCAAAATTCTTTGTGCTTCACCCAGATCTTTCATCTGGAAATGGTTCTTTAACCAAACTTTTACCGAAGTTAAGAGAGGTATGTCATTCCCAATCAAAAGTATGTCATCTACATACAATATGAGGAAGACAATCTTGCTCCCACTCGACTTGATATATAAGCATGGTTCCTCTACCAATCGAGTAAATCCATTCTCTTTTATCACCTGGTGGAAACGATGATTCCAACTCCGAGAAGCTTGCTTAAGTCCATAGATGGAACGCTTAAGCTTGCATACCTTCTTAGGATTTTTAGGATCAATGAAACCTTCAGGTTGTACCATGTACAACTCCTCCTCCAAATAACCGTTTAAGAAGGCGGTTTTCACATCCATTTGCCAAATTTCGTAGTCATGAAAAGCGGCAATCGCTAAGATTATCCGAATGGAACGCAGCATAACTACGGGTGCAAAAATTCATCATAGTGCAATCCTTGCACTTGAGTGAAACCCTTTGCCACTAGTCGTGCCTTGTAGGTATCTGGTTGTCCTTCTACAGAATGCTTTATTTTGTAAAGCCATTTGCACTGAAGAGGCCGAACCTTATCAGGTAAGTCAACCAGATCCCATACGTCATTCTCATGCATAGAGTCCATCTCGGATTGCATGGCGTCAAGCCATAGCTTAGAGTCGGAACAGGTCATGGCACCTTTATAGGTAGCGGGTTCGTTACTCTCTAGGAGTAAAACGTCATCTCTCCCATTCTCCTCGACCATACCAATGTATCTGTCTGGAGGAATGGACACTCTACCCGACCTTCTAGGTTCCTCAGGAATATTTACCGCAGCCGATGATGAAGGAACAGTTTTCTCCATTGGTTGCTCGGTTGTTGGTTCTTGAATCTCCGACAGATCGAAGGTTCCATTACTTGTCCTATTCTCGAGAAACTCTTTCTCTAAGAACGTCGCACTAGCCGCAACAAAAACTCGATGTTCGGTAGGCGAGTAAAAGTAATGACCAAACATACCTTTTGGATAACCAATAAAGTATGTCTTGACCGATCGTGGGCCGAGCTTATCGTCAGGTCTCCACTTGACATAAGCCTCGCAGCCCCAAACTCGAATAAAGGACAAGTTAGGGACCGTTCCCTTCCATAATTCATATGGAGTCTTGTCTACAGCTTTAGACGGACTTCGGTTAAGTATTAGAGCAGCTGACAATAGAGCATATCCCCAGAATGAGTCAGGCACAACCGTGTGACTCATCATGGATCGAACCATATCAAGCAATGTTCGATTCCTCCGTTCGGACACACCATTCAATTGTGGTGTTCCAGGTGGAGTTAACTGTAGTACTACACCACAGTCTTTAAGGTGTTGATCAAACTCATTCGAGAGATATTCGCCACCACGATCTGAACGTAGTGCTTTAATCTTTCTATCCAGTTGGTTTTCAACCTTATTCTGGAATTCCTTGAACTTGTCAAAGGACTCACTTTTATGCTTCATTAAGTAGACATAACCATATCTACTCAAATCGTCCGTGAAAGTGATAAAATACCTATAGCCATCGCTAGCGTTGATTGACATAGGTCCACACACATCAGTATGTATAAGTTCTAATAGGTCAGCAGCGCGCATTCCAATACCTTTGAAGGAAATAAGAGTCATTTTGCCTATGGAGGACATGATTTCACCGTGCCAAAAAGATTCATAGTCAAATGGGGAGATTAGTACATTATCAATGGCTTTTTCACGCGGTTTCATTATGTGTCCCATACGGCAATGCCATAGATAGGTTTGATCTTGTCACCAACCTTTACTTTCTTATTACTCACATGCATTATATCTGTGGTTTGATCTAAAACATATATTCCATTCATGGAAACAGCTTTACCATAAATCATATTGTTTAAAGAGAAAATACAGCTATTATCCTTTATTACAAACGAAAATCCGTCCTTATCAAGTACGGAGACTGAAATAATGTTCTTAGATAAACTGGGTACATAGTAACAGTTATTCAGAAATAACTCAAATCCACTCGGGAGTTGGATTACATATGTTCCCACTGAAACGGCAGCTACTCTTGCTCCATTCCCCACTCGCAGGTACACATCACCCCTTGCGAGAGTTGTGATGTTTCTTAGGCCCTGCAAATGATTGCACAGATGAGAACCACAACCAGTATCTAATACCCAAGTTCCGAAACCTGCATGGTTAATCTCAATCATATGAATAAAAGAAGAAGACATACCAACAGGAGAGACGCGGCCTGCTTTTATGTCCTCACGGTACACGGAGCAGTTCCTCCTCCATGTTACCTTCATCGCTCTTTGTCTTGCCTTGTGAGCTACCTCTAGTCTCACCAGGCCCACTCTTGCCTTGCCCTGGCTTCTTGAATTTCGGCTTCCCTACAGCTAGGTTGGCCTTAGCCTTGCCCTTACCTTTGCCCTTGTTTGCAACCATGAGAACATCCTGTTTCAGACTCCCACTCAATTTCAGATCACTCTCGGTCTGTACGAGAAGTGAGTGGAGCTGATGAAGACTCTTCTTCATATCATTCATATAGTAATTTGCCCTAAAAAGGGCAAAACCATCGTGAAGTGAATGAAGAACGCGGTCAATGACGATCTTCTCATCGATTTTGCAACCAAGTGCCTCCAGTTTCTCGACATTCTCAATCATGTCAAGAATGTGTGGGCTAACTGCTTGGCCCTTCTGGAGTTTCGCTTCAAAGAAGCGACAGGTATGCTCATAGCTAACGATCCTCGGAGCGTTCGAGAACTCGTTAGAGAGCGTGGTGAAAATCTTGTTTGCACCTTGGGCAATGAATCGTCTTTGCAAATTGGATTCCATTGAAAAGATGAGTACGTTCTTTATCGCACCCGCCTCCATCATGAAATCACTATAAGCAAGTGATTCATTTACTCCTGCATTGGGGCCTGGGTTGGGCGGTAGTGGCTCAGTCAAGTACTTGAGCTTACCGTCCGCAATGGCAGCATTCCGTAATGCCGCCTCCCAGTCCGCAAAGTTGGACCCGTTATTCTTCAGTCGCGTTGAGTGATTCATATTGTCCATGAAAATCTTAAGCCAGGACTCACGTCCGAGCGTGGCACTTGGCATTGGGTCATCAGTATGGCCAGCCATTTGTTATTAGTAGTTATATCTGTATATAACGAATTCAAAAACTGTGAAAAAGAAAATAAATATGATAAGTATTCATCGTTTTAAATTTAAGTCTAATGCAAAAACTGTTTAATGCGATGACTCGTGCATTTATACAATTGACCTCCCTCAAGAATTATATAAATGATCCCAAGACTCAATTTTTGTAAATTGATAAGCCAACCTCTTGGCTAATTCTACTTTTAGAATTCCTGGTCGATAAATTTCTGTAAATTCTATCTTTAGTCCATCATAATCACGAGATATTACTCGTACTATAATGTTGACATAAAAATAGGTCAACACTCACTACTTACCCAACGTAGAATGGGTCATATTATGACTTCCGACAAAGAAGGGGTTCATAGTAGTTTTCCCTATAAAGACTAGTCTCAATTTTAGTTATAGGGGAAGGTCCCATCATCTTAACTTTAATTTATTTTAAGTGAACGAATGTCTAGCAACTCGAGAATGATTTAAACTAAGGTGATGGCCCTAAAAGCGAGTGACATCTGTATGTCCATGATTAAATATACAAACTATATGAATCATGCATTTTAGGTGGTTTGGTTTAGGCGGAATATGATGCAATTATCTATCAAGTGAAAGAGAACGAAAGCGAGAAAATACGTAAACTATTACAACGGTCCTAGTGTGGCCTATCTACCAAAATGAACAGTAAATACAAGTTTGGAATCCATCCTTATGGACCCGAGAAGTTTGACTTGATGTTCCATCTTCGTCCATATAGCGGGAGTGAGCATCCGATCTCCGTCTCTAGTCTTCTTAAAATTACATTTCAAAAATTACAAAAGTAAACCTATTTACATTCTAATTCCCAAAACATAATTAAAAGAAAAAGATGCGAGATCTCAAAAATACATCCAAACCATGTTTCCATCATTACGAAAACATGATTAACTAAGGCCACACTAGGTATTACATTTTAAACCAATTGCAAAAATACGAAAATAAAATCATTCATTCATTCAAACAACATAAATAAAATGCATCAACTAAATAAATTATTCATTCAAGACATAATTCCGTGATTATGTAGAGTAATTTATCCAAACCACCTTTTAAAGTGATTAAATTATGTGATTATTCCGTAATAAGTCACAAAATTCGTATCAAACAAATCCAACTTTGACATTATTTTAAACCGCTTTAAAATAATTAGGTATCATATAACTGTGAACCGATTCACAACAAATGAAAAAAAAAAAATTATATTATTTTTTTTTTCTTCGGTACGGGTACTGTTCACAGCCAGGAAAAACAAAATTTTTTTTTTTTTCAAAACAGCCCCTACGGCTGAAAAAACAGCAGCAGCCAAAATTTTTTTTTTTTTTTTTTCTTGAAAACAGCAGTACGGGTACTGTTCACAGAACAACAGCAAATATTTTTTTTTTTTTTTCGTTCGTTCTTTTTTTTTCCGTTCAATTAGCACAAAAAAAAAACTTTGATGAATAGAAATCGTTTATGGTTGCTATTAGAACAAGATTAACATATTAATTAATGAAACAAGATCAATCGTATATGCTAAAAACTATATAGCACAAAAAACAAATTTTTAATCTCATCAACAAAACGAATCCATTTACGTTTTAATTTAATCTTTATTAAATCAAATATCTACAAATTTTTCATATGATTATTCTAACCGATTAAAACACCAATATGAAAAATCAAATGGAACAAGAACAACCAAAATCGAAGGCGAAAAAAAAAAAAAAAAAAAAACCACACGGCACAAAAAAACAGTCTGTGTAAAAAATTTTTTCGACGCAAAACAAGATGCAAAATCCATAATATGAAATTCATAAAATATAATTTTGTAGCCTAATGCTCTGATACCACTTGTGGGAAATATCCGTATATTTCACCTCTAAATTTCAAGATTATAACAAAATTATAAGATACGAACTAACGAGTCAGATATGAAAATAACGATATAAATAAGAGATAAAAACAACCTTTGGTCCTTGCAAATTGGCTTAAGAACAATATCAAAAGTATGATATCTCCTACTAGTTGCACCCAAAATGCTCCTTGATATGCCTTAATCGTGCTAGAACGATTATACAAAATTACCGCTAATTTTATGTGAGGTTTGATGATAGATCTAGAGAGAAAAATTGAGAGAAAAATCACCCTATTTCTGTTTGTGTTTGTGCCGTCACACTCACCTTTAAAACCCTAGGTATTTTTTTTTCTTTTTATTCTCTCTTAATCATACTAGCTAGGTTTTCCTAAAATAAGAAATTGCAATTAGGATACTATCCAAACCCATTTGGACCGAGTAGATATATCCATTTATTGCTTCATATTTTTCGGTCACACCTAGTACATAACATCCATTGTATTATTATAATTATCGTCACTAATATCGTCATCTTATTAATAAGTCCACTCAACCTTTTGCAGTCGATTTATTAATACATGTCTGACAATATTTACAATAATTATTACGAGTAATACATTTGCTTAATTAAATATAACGGTTTATATTTAATCACGAATTAACTGATTATTTCGTTTAAGCTAACATTATTTACATTAATTAAATATAACAGTTTATATTCAATTTACGAATTAACAGTTTAATCCGTCTATCATCATCATTTTTGACTAACCTTTTAGTCAAATACCTCGACTAACCTTTTAGTCGTATAAGGCATCAATATGACAATATTATTCATATAATCACATCTCTCAGACACATCCTATAGGTGTGACTTATAGGGACCAGTTGATCACCGCCATAATAAAATGACAATAACGTCAAACTTCTAGCGAGCCAACCGTTATTGATAAACGTTAATCAACTGATTATTATACAAAGTATACCCTGTGGACCTACAGAGATTTATTTATGTTATTGCACTAACATTGGAGGACACTG
>JAIUZE010032080.1:0-12208 GCA_022085475.1 Heliosperma pusillum | reverse complement strand
ACGTATTGAATAATTCACATGTTAGAAGTTTTAATAATATAACATGTAATGAATATGTTGATTTTATGTCTATGTGATAAAGACTCTGTTTCTAGCCGGTTTGATCCAACGGGTTGGGTCAAACTAAGATCTAGTCAGCCCCGATTTGACTGATGACCCGTCGCGGGACTCGGGTCGGGGATTTGTCTTCAAGTGAGGTTGTATTTAATTCTGAATTAGCCTTAGTAGATATGAGGCGATATGATATTTGATTATGAGTTATATGCAATTAGTCACATGATAGGATGTTTTCCGTGACTGTTTAATTGTATGATATATGTCGTGTTGACTAAGTACCCATAGAGAATTATGAGTATATGGCTTCTTGACCATTCTAATTCTAAATGAGTATCTTGGACCATGACATAGATAGGCCGTACTATCTTTAACGAGCATATGGAGTTCACAGCTTGATAGCTTTTGTGTCACGGCCTGGGGTGCTTATCTCCAAGTCGGGGCATGGCTGCCTAAGAGTTCCACTTTGGGAATGGAGCCAGCTTAAGTACTAGCCATCTCTGCTTAGGGGGTCGCCTAGTAGAGTTTCTCATGTACGGTTATGTCATGGGACGGGGAATGGAATAGCTGTTGTCGCTAGGTCTGATCAGTCTAGGACTAGGATGTTTTCCTACCTTGTGGTATAGCCTCGAGTTACAGAAGTCGACTATTGACGGTTCTAAGAACTTATGCCTGTTTGTAGAAGTATTGGTCTTTCATGTTTGTATGATTCTATGAGTTTTAGAAGGTGAGATGCAAGCCGGCTAAGATTGATAGAGTTTGGATTCCCGATTGTTAACTGATTCACATGATTACGTGTTGATTAGGGTTTGAGTGTATCAGGGCCATGTTACATGGTAACCGCTGAGCCAGCATACCAGCTTCCCTACCTCGGGTTATATTTTATTATCGGATTCACATGATAGCTTTCATATGATAGGTTATATGTTAGTTATTTGTTTCATAACATGAAAAGCATATCATATATGTTAAGTTTTGTATTTCCCATATACATTGCTTTTATGTTATTCATGTTTAATTAAACTCGACATTTCGTGGCTGGGAGAACTCGGAGTTACTCCCCACTGACTGTGGCTTCCGTGTTTATATTTAATGCGGTCGAACAGGTGGTGTTGCATATTTGGGGTACATGGACGAGCTAGCGAGCGAAGTATTTACCTTGGACCTATATTCGGTTCATAGTTTGTATATTATTAGACACTCTTTTATTTCCGTATTTATACGGGAGATATGTCTCCCGTCTTGTATAATTCTTATGTAGAATATTACATTTCTTTTGTACGAACCTTTGTATATTTATGACACCTTCGTTACGTATTCGTATCTTTTATGTATTTAAATTATTTTTTTTTCTTTCCGCAAATTTGAGGGTGTCACATCTATGCTCTTGTCAGAGCTCTAAGCCATTGGAGTCATTACCTGAAGCCCAAGCTTTTTGTCTTACATTCTGATCATGAGGCATTGAAGTACATAGGAGGCCAGCATAAGCTTAGTCACAGGCATGCCAAATGGGTGGAGTTCCTCCAGTCATTCACCTTTTCTAGCAAATACAAAGAAGGAAAACAAAATGTGGTGGCTGATGCATTGTCTAGAAGATACACTCTACTATCAACCATGGAGCAAAGGGTTCTTGGCTTTGAGTTCATGAAGGATATGTATCAGGAAGATCCAGACTTTGCAAAAGATTGGTTAACACAGAAAGAGGGAGCAAGAACCATTGACTCACCCTACACTCTACAAAATGGATTCCTGTTCAAAGGAAACAAGCTCTGTGTTCCCAGAGGTTCTTATAGGAGTCTATTGATCAAGGAGGTGCATGAAAGTGGCCTTGGAGGACACTTTGGGGTTCAGAAGACTGTGGACATACTGCAGGATCAGTTTTACTGGCCTAAGATGATGGGAGAAGTCCAAATAGTGCTCAGAAGGTGTGGAGTTTGTCAAAAAGCCAATAGTTCTTTTCAAGCAGGACCTTACACCCCCCTACCAGTCCCATGTAGGCCTTGGGAAGATGTAAGCATGGATTTCATAGTAGCATTGCCTAGGACAACAAGAGGGAAGGATTCTATCATGGTGGTTGTGGATAGTTCAGCAAGATGGCACATTTCATTGCCTGTAAGAAAACTGAGGATGCTGTGAGTGTAGCAGAGCTATACCTTGATGAGGTGGTGAGGTTACATGGAGTTCCAAGAACTATTGTATCTGACAGAGACACAAAGTTTATGAGTCATTTCTGGAGGACATTGTGGAAGCTGCTTAACACTAGGTTGTTGTTTAGTACCTCTCATCATCCTCAAACAGATGGACAAACTGAGGTGACCAACAAGACCTTGGGAAGGATCTTGAGGTGTATAGTCAGCAAATCCCTCAAGGATTTGGACTTATAGCTAGCTCAAGCAGAGTTCTATTTTAATAGAGCTCCATCAGCAGCCACATGCCACTCCCCCTTTGAAGTGGTCTATGGTACTAACCCCTTAATGCCTTTGAATTTGTCTAATGTGTGCAGGTCAGAGATCCAATATGATGCCAAGAAAAGGGTGGAACAAATGCTAAAACTCCATGAATCAGTCAGAAAACAAATTGAGAAGACCAATGATCTATACAAAAAGAATGCCAAGGTTCCTAAGATCAAGAAAGACTTTGCACCAGGAGACTTAGTATGGATCAACCTAAGGAAAGAAAGGTTCCCTTCCAAGAGAAAGAATAAGCTAGAACCAAGAGCAGATGGTCCTTTTCAAGTCATAGAGAAGATAGGTCCTAATGCCTACAGAATTGATCTACCAGGAGAGTATGCAGTTCATGGAACATTCAATGTTGGAGATCTTAGTCCCTTTTATGAAGACTCTGAGGGAGAGGAAGACACAAGCTTGAGGTCAAGCCCTTTTCAACCTGGGGAGGCTGCAGCAGGAGCTCACCAAAGGGGCCTTGATGATCAAGCCACAAGCAAGACAAGCCTGACCCCAAGACCCCGTCAGATGGAAGCTCGAGTCACAAGGTCTAAACAGCAAGTCATGGCCAGCCAACTTCAAGCCAAACCAAGCCAAGATATTGAGGAAGATAGTCCAGGGCTTGCCAAGCCATGCCAAGGTCCAACACAGTCCACATTCCTCACACAAGACAGAAACAATGCCAATCAGAGCTCAGCAGACCAGTTAGCAAACCCAGCACCAAGGAGGTACACCAGAGCATCCCAACCACCCCCACCATGGCCTACCATCAAGCCAACCCACTAATCAACAAGTTTGTCCAGGACAATCCCTTTTCAAGTCTTGCAAAAACTCAAGTAACAAGCAGCCCAAGTTAGAGTCCAATGAACATTAAAGCAGAGAAGGTACAAGTTCAGATTGTGGCTTTCCTTTTGCTTAAGTCAACTTGTCCTCATCAAAGGCATGTTTATCTAAGTCCTAACAAGAGTAGAGAGTCCCAAGGAGCAACAAGACATCCAGGCAAGGCAGCAAGAGAACCAGGGCAACAGATTTCCATTTCAGGAAAACTCCAAAAACTGCTTTATTGCTTTTTGTTCAGTCTGTTTTGTGTCTTGTGTCTGTACTTTATAGTTGTTGAGCTCGTCCTATTGTGAGGCTCTTAATTAGTATCTGTTGTAGTAGTTTAGATCCTAAGCTGGCCCTTGGATGATCTGTACATACAATGGTTCACAAGATGCCAGCCTCCCTATATAAGGAGGTCTTTGTATGTTGTTTTAATTAGACTTTGATGAATGAATTAACTTTGAGAAATCCCTCAAATCTTTCAAACTTGTGCTAAGAGCTATAGTTTGAGTCAAGCCTGATACATCTTTAAGGTGTCTGATCAGTGTCTTGCTTTGTGAGTCAAGTTAAATCTGTGCCTTACTGTGATTAGCTTGCTTGCTGTTTGAGTCTAGTCTAGGGTGTTTGTGCTTTGCTGTAACACTTTAAACCTGTCTCAGAACTAGTCTTTGAGTTCCTTCTCTTGTGCCTTACTGTAGGGGAATTTCTCTAAGTTATATCCTTGAGTTTTCAGTTGACACAATTCACCCTCTCTAAAACAACACCCATTTCTGTTTGAAATTATCTCAGTTTGAGTAAGCCTAATCAAGCATTCATTAAACTTGTAAACCTTAGTAGTTTACACTCCAAAAACCGTGCTCCCCGGCAACGGCGCCAAAATTTGATAGGGGTCGAAGACAAGGAGACGGGAGTTGCTATACAAGTTGTTATGGAGTGAATTATATCAAAGTCGGTTATCGATTGGTTTGGTTGGGTTTATGAAACAACAATAATAATAAAGGAAGAGTCTAGGGAGTTCGGGTCACTCATGCAAATTATGTAAATGCTCAAGTCAAACTAGGAAATTGATAATAACGATAATTGTTTAGGCTAAAGACACCCGCCTCTCGATATTAGTGTCAACCATAGATCGAGTCCTAACGAACTCTCGCTATGGCTAGGTCGATCTACTAACACATGCTTAGTCTAATTCAGTTTTGTGCCTCTCGACTTATAGAAAGAATTAACAAATTTAATCAAGGATTGTGATCAATAATCAAAGACTAACAATACAATGCAAGCATGTGATACAAAAAAATATTTGATATCATAACATCTCATTTCAACAAATGCAAATATGATTTATGCATGGCATCCCAAATTCCCTAGACAAAGTAACTACTCTTGCATAATGATAAATAATGTAATAACAAATGATAAATTAAACATGATAACTAACTAATAATGGAAATGACAAGGGAAATAACAAAACAATACAAGAAATAGAATTACCTCAACAAAGAAAATGAATCTTGGAATGGAAGAACATAATGGAGCTAAATAACTTGCAAATGAATTTGTAATATAAATTGAAATACTTAAAGGAATTATTTGTAACAACTAATGAAAACTAAACTATTCTAAACCTAATCTAATGACTAATGATATTATGTAAGAGAGTGTTTTTTAGAGTGTATAATGATGTACAAGATGGTAAAAAAGATGCCTCTAAGTGTCGAGGTCCCTCTTCTTTATATAGGGAGAGGGACTTGAAACGTATGCATTCACAGAGCCCAAACTCCGATCGGGGTTTCAGTAATCCAGGAACAATTGTTTAATTGCTCAATTAAATGTTTGAGAATCCTATGCTATGCCTTTAAGCTCCTTAATTCTCCGGTTAATTGCATACATTTGGCATCCCATGAGCATCAAAAGAAGCATCCTATGTTGAGTTGTGGACTCCTTGCATTGGGCTTCATTTTTTGTTTCTCATTTGTATATCAAACCATTTTACAAATTCTCATGCTTGGGCTCGTCATTTTCCACACTATCCTTCCATGGTCCATCTTGCTTTCATTTTAGCTTAGTGAACTTTGATGCTTGCTAATGTGCTAGGAAAAAGCCTCTAAATGCTTAGATTCCAACAAAATGTAACAAACACAAGCAATACACACCTAGAACACGTAATTAGCTCACAAATATACTAAACAAAGTATAATAATAAAATAAACCAAGGTAAACTAGGGAGTTAAACTATATATAATGGACTCATCATTCAGATTGAGTGGGTTTACATTTAGAGTGATCTCTATGACCATAACATTCATGTCCTAACCCCATTTTCATATTATTGTCAGATTGCTCAGTTAAAAGTTTAACACAGTTCTGCTACATTCCCATTGTTCTTGGACTTTCCTAGCATGCATAAGAATTTCTTTTAGAGAATTGATTTCTTTTATATAATCAGGATGGTCAATTTCTATAATCTTATAGGAACTACTTTCCTTAAGGTTGTCACGAAAGTCTTGGAAACATTTATTAAGAATCAAGACCACATCTGAATGTTGTTTCTTAATATCCGTTATTTGAGCCTTAGATTCCTTTTGTTGCTGAGTTGAAGAATTAATTTCCTTATTTTGGCCTGAGATTTTATTGCTTTTAGTTTTTATCTCAGTTTTAAGAAATTCATTGACTTTTCTCAACTATAAGGTTATAGCTTCATTAGTTATAACCTTGGCTTTAAGATGTTTGATGTTGAGTTTTAACTATGAGTTTATATGGACTATAATTAATCAGGAAACAAGCTAAAACAATACAAAACAACTAAGGTTATACACTCTCAAGATTCCTCTGTGTTTGCTTGACTGAACACTGAAAGAAAGCTGATAGAACCTTAACCAAAGCACAAAGCCAATGGTTGAGGGTTGAGACTTAGTCCCAGCACACAGCTAAGGACTCAGACTCACTTCTAAGCACACAATAAAGGAAGCTTTCTCAAGCACACAGGCAAGAGATAATAACAGAAACAAAGGTTTCAGTTTTTGTGTTTACTTCAAATCTCCTTTCATTCATTATAAACAAGCCTTATATAGGCAATAGGGTTACACCTTGAACGTCCAAACATATCTAAGGCTAACAATGATCCTCAAAAGAAAACAAAAACAACAGGTACAAACTGGTACAAACTAAAAAAAAGTAAAAACATCAGAAAAGTAAAAACAAGCTCTTGTTTTGATGGTGATCCTGGCGTTTTCTGAGGAAGGTTCCCTAGACAAAAAGTTAATACACCCTCCCTAGGACCAAGCCCCATCCTTGGTTTGAAGTTTCTAAGCTTGGAAGTCACCCATGCACCCTTCCCAAGGTGCTACTGCTGAATGGATTTCCTGAAGGCTGACTGGCTTGTTTTGTGTGTCTGTCTTGTGTCTTGGCTTGCCATGGCTCGTGTCATGGCTATCATTGGCTCGTGTCATGGCATGTTTGCTTGGGCCTGGGCTGTACAATGCATTAAGGTAGCTCTTGACATAGGGTGAGGCTGAGATTGGATTGTGGCTGGACTGATCATGGGTTGGTTGGTCTTGGCTATAAACTTGGCATTGAACTCATGTTGCAACCCCTCCTTGAAAAAGATTTGCCCTCAAATCCTTTTCATCCTCAGAATCCTCCTGGTAATGACTTAGATCCCCCACATTGAATGTTCCATGCACCCCATAGCCCCCTAGTAAGTCTATCCTGCAAGCATTAAGTCCTATCCTTTCAAGCACCTCAAAAGGACCATCAGCTCTTAGCATCAGTTTGTTTTTCCTCTTCTCTGGGAACCTCTCTTTCCTTAAGTGCAACCACACCATGTCTCCTGCCTTGAATTCCCTAGCTTTCTCAATCTGTTTCTTGACTTGATTGTGAATCTGCATCATCTATTGTACTCTTTCCTTGGCATCATAATTGACTTCTTTCCTTATCACTGGGGCTAGGTCTGTCGGTATTAGAGGATTAGTACCATAAACAACTTCAAAAGGACTCTTACCTGTGCTGTGTGATGGAGCTCTATTGAATGCAAATTCAGCCTGTGACAGTTTGACATCCCAATCCTTTAATGACTTAGCAATGATGCATCTCAAGATCCTTCCCAGAGTTTTGTTAGTAACCTTTGTCTGCCCATCTGTTTGAGGGTGGTATGATGTGCTGAAGAGTAGCTTGGTTCCTAGGCGCCTCCAGAGTGTCCTCCAGAAGTGGCTCATGAACTTAGTGTCTCTGTCAGACACAATGCTCCTTGGCACCCCATGCAGTTTTACTATTTCTTTGAAATAGAGCTCAGCTACCCCCATTGCATCTTCTGTCTTCTTGCAGGCAACAAAATGGGCCATTTTGCTGAACCTGTCCACTACCACCATTACTGAATCTTTCCCGCTTTGTGTCCTAGGCAGTGCCACTATGCAATCCATGCTGATGTCCTCCCATGGTTTGTTTGGTACAGGTAGGGGGCTGTAGGGGCCTGCTTGGAACTGTGACTTGGCTAGTTGACAAGGTTTACACCTCTTGATAGTATCCTGCACATCACCCAGCATCTTGGGCCAAAAGAAATGCTCATGTAAGATCTCATAAGTCTTCTGTACTCCAAAGTGCCCTGCAAGCCCATTGCAATGAACCTCCTTGACTAGGAATCCCCTGTAAGGACCTCTGGGTATACACAGTTTGTTTCCTTGGAAGAGGAAACCATTCTGTGTCAATTATTTGCTTCCCTTCTTGAGCTTTCCCTCTTAATACACCTCCCATTCCTCCTTGAAGTCTGGATCTTCCATGTAGAGTTCCTTCATGAACTCAAAGCCTAGGACCCTTTGTTCCATGAATGTCAACATCACAGATCTCCTAGACAGAGCATCAGCCACTACATTGTCCTTTCCTTCTATATACTTGCTTGAGAAGGAGAAGGATTGTAGAAATTCCACCCACTTGGCATGCCTTGGATTGAGCTTGTGTTGGCCATTAATGAATTTTAAGGCCTCATGATCTGAATGTAGCACAAAAGGCTTGGGTTTCAGGTACTGTCCCCAATGATTCAGGGCTCTTACTATGGCATAAAACTCTTTGTCATAGGTAGAGTAGTTCAATCTAGCTCCACTTAGCTTCTCACTGAAATAGGCTATGGGCCTCTTCTCCTGAACCAGTACTGCCCTAACTCCCAACCCACTTACATCACACTCTACTTCAAACAGTTTGTTAAAATCAGGCAAGCCCAGTATAGGGGACCTGCATAGCAGATCCTTGATGGTGTTAAAGGACTTCTCTGCCCTTTCTCCCCAAGTGAAATCCCCTTTCTTCATACATTCTGTGATGGGAGCCATGATGGAACTGAATCCCTGAATGAACCTCCTGTAGAAGGATGCTAACCCATGAAAACTCCTGACCTCAGTTACTGTCTTGGGGGTGGGCCAATCCCTGATTGCTTTAACCTTCTCAGGGTCAACAGCTACTCCATCCTTTAAGATAATGAACCCAAGGAAATGAACCTCAGGTTGCATGAAAGTGCACTTCTCCAGCTTACCATAGAGCTTGTTCTCTCTCAGAACTTCACATAGCAACTTCAGGTGTTGCAAGTGTTCCCTCTTGCTTGAACTGTAGACTAGAATGTCATCAAAGTATACCACAATGAATTTTCCCAAATAGGGCCTCAATACTTCTGTCATTAGCCTCATGAAGGTGCTAGGGGCATTGGAGAGACCAAATGGCATCACTAACCATTCATACAGTCCATGTTTGGCTTTGAATGCAGTCTTCCACTCATCTTCAGCTCTAATTCTCACTTGATGATATCCTTGCCTTAGATCAATCTTGGTAAACAATTGAGCCCCACTGAGTTCATCCAGAATGTCATTAAGCCTAGGTATAGGGAACCTATACTTAATGGTGATGTTGTTGACTGCTATGCTGTCTATACACATCCTCCAAGTTCCATCCTTCTTAGACACTAGCAATGCTGGCACAGCACAGGGGCTCAGGGATTCCCTGACATACCCTTTGCTAAGCAGCTCTCCCACATGAGATTGCAGCTCTTGTGTTGCCCTGGGGTCACTTCTGTAAGCAGGTTTGTTTGGAAGGGCAGCCCCAGACACCAAATCAATGTGGTGTTCAATTCCCCTCAGTGGGGGCAGGCCACTAGGTAGTTCAGCAGGGAAAACATCTTCATAGGCTTTCAACAAGGCTTGTACCTCTTCAGGCACTTGGTTAGAACCTTCCCCAACCTTCTTGGTGAGGAGTACATATACTGGCCTGAGATCATTTAACTCTTGCTCCATTTCTGATTCACTCAACAGCAGAACCTCCTTAGCAGCTTCAGTTAAGAGTGGAGGGTTTCCTTTCAGGATAGGGGGTAAAGGAGCCAAGATGATTTTCTTCTTCCCAAACCTGAAAGAATAAGCGTTGTCCCTTCCCTGATGGACAACATCCCTATCAAACTCCCAAGTTCTACCCAATAGAAGGTGACAAGCATCCATGGGCAGTACATCACACAAGGCCTCATCAGTATATCCTTTCCCAATAGAAAATGGCACAATACACTGTTGATCTACTCTAACTTTAGCCCCTTTGTTCAGCCACCTGAGCTTGTAAAGTTGAGGGTGGTCTTTGGTGGGCAAGGTTAGTTTATCCACCAGTGTTTTAGAAGCTACATTGGTGCAGCTACCTCCATCCACAATCAGATTACAAACCCTCCCTTTAATGGTACACCTGGTCCTAAAGATCTGGTGTCTTTGATCTTCCTCTAAGGGTTGGGGTTGTGTGTGCATTACCCTCCATGTCACCAGGCTTAACCCAGCATCAAGTTCAATCAATTCTTCACTAGCCTCTGCCTCAGGCTCTTCCATCTCATCATCACATACCAACACTTCATCCTCTCCCCAATGCAAAACTTCCATAGTGCTAAGAGATCTTTTTGATGGACATTCTCTAGCAAAGTGTCCATATCTCTAGACACAAACTTAGCTCTCATCTTCTTTTTCAACTTAAGCCATGATTTAACAGGTTCTTTCCCTTCCCTTACCCTCAAGGTTTTCATGTTCTCATACCACAGGGAGGCTGTGGGAAAATATCCGTATACTTCCCTTTAAATCATTCAGGATTATAATGAAATTATGATTATATGATTAAAAGTCATAAACGAAAATGCATAATAAGCGAGAGATTAGAAATAACCTTTAGTCCTTGCTTTAAAGGCCTAAGAAAAATATCAAAATGATGATATCTCCTAATCGTAGCACCCAAGATAGAATGAGAAATGCCATTGAATTTGCTAGAATGTTTTATGAAAAGTTACTGTTAACTTTTTAATTATGTCATGTGTAGAGATGGAGGCACAAGAGAGAATAAATTAAGGTTAGAATAAAAACTCAAATTTTCTCCCTTCTCTTGTTTTCTCACGGCTCAATTAGGGTTTTTTATGAGGAGATTTTTTCTCCTCAAAATAACTACCCATTGACCGAAAATTCCAGAGTGAATGTGACAACCCTCGCGAATGCGGAAATATAAAACATACAAGCATGTGAATTATATAGCGGAAAATACGGTATTTTAAAAACCTTTATACATGCAAGATAGAAAAATACGAGGAGTGTCAAAATATGACAAACTAAATAAAAATACCACAAGAGACGTAGTCTCTCAAAGTGTTAACAAAAGACAAAGTAATTAGCAACAAGCTAAACAACGTCTAGAGGTGTTTCATCCAGGGACAACGCCCGCTAGCTCACACCCGAACCCAAAATAGCATAAGCACAAAGCCATCCATGCAAGCAACCTGTTCATTCATGAAAAACATGAACGCCACAATCAGTGGGGAGTAACTCCGGGTTCTCCCAGCCATATCACATTAAACGTACATATAAGGAAATACAAAAGTAAAATCATGCATATATAGATATACATGTGAGATACGATAAGGATAGATAGACAATTCGATATATAATGATAAGAGCATATGAAGTACAAGTTCAAATCCATCATGTTATACAAAGACTCGGGGAAGACACTCTTAGGCAACCGAATACGCTCACTAGGGCTTGCATCTCACCGTTAGCGGTATAAGTTTGATAAGATTGAGACTCGACAGACAAACCAAGTCAAGTCATGCAATGATCACAACAAATCCAACATATTATCATCCATTCACAAACCAAGACATTGACGGTGCCCAATCATGCAATGACCATGAACAATATCATGAAATCACGCATTCAAGAACGACACAAGACGACATCTCTCACGGTAAATGAAACGCACTAGCATCGTGTACATGGCAAGTATGATTAAAAGGCATCCACGAGATCATATTTCCCTGAACTCATACGCGATGCTTACATTTCGCCTATGTAGACTAATTTCCTCCTGGTAGGAACGATAATTAAACGGCTCCTAATCTAAACCTGGCCAGATTCTCGGAATCACATTTCCCGATTCGACATGCGATAAAGCGTTTCGCATCCAAGACTCGGTCTTACAAAGAAAACGCCGAGTACCCCAAATTCGGTAGATCAATTCACGAAAGAGGCGGAAAACAAGCTCAAGCCTCATAACATGCGGTACGCTACATGCAAATAACACCACCTCGCAAGTACACAACATTTGACGGCCGGGTCGATCAACGCATAGCGTTCAACTCCCAAAAACGTCGTCGTATGCCCACTAACACATGCATTTAAGCAGTAGGATACCTCTCCGTTCCGACATTCCAGCCTTACGAACGGGAAGGTAGCCAAGGGAATGAGAGTACAAAGCCCAAGACAAAATAGTGCTCAAACCGTATCATTTGTAAAAACCGACTCAAAGTGGAAACATACCAAAAACCGTCACAAAACATGAGAACATGGCATTATATAAATGTAACTATGATAAACATGAATCAATACATGATACATAAGCAT
>JAIUZE010032076.1:0-18841 GCA_022085475.1 Heliosperma pusillum | reverse complement strand
CTTTGTATTGTAATCAGTTGATTAACGTTTATCGATAACGGTTGGCTTGCTAGATAAGTTTGACGTTATTGTCATACAGATGGCGGTGATCAACTGGTCCCTAAAAGTCACACCTAAAGGATGTGATTGAGAGATGTGATTATTTGAGAGAATAATCATATTGATGCCTTATTAAATGACTAAAAGGTTAGTCGGTGTTTTTGACTAAAAGGTTAGTCAATGTGATGATGATATAATTATTTAATAATGATTAAATAAATTTAGCTGAGACGAATTAACTGTAATTCGAAAATTGAATATAAAATGTTATATTTAATTGTTGTATATAATGTAAGCTAATTAAACATAAACCGTTATAATTAATTGGAAAATTATAAATATAAGGATATTTATAATTAATGATGTATTATAATGTCGGTCTTTGACTGATGACGATTTTAATGTATTACATTATATTAGAAGCTAAAATGACCGGAAAAAGTGTCCAGATACACTCGGGTTTTTCGGTCCATGGGTAGTGGTTTTGAGGAGACAAAACTCCTCATAAAACCCTATGCTTGCCGTGAGAACAAAGAAAACAGGAGAAAAATTCTAACCTAATTTTTACTCTCTCAATTTGTGCCTCCATCACACACTAAACACAAAAACCTAAAAAGTTAACAGTAACTTTGAATCGATCTTTCTAGCAAAGGAGAAAGGCATATCTCGATCTATCTTGGGTGAGACAATTAGGAGGATATCTATTTTGATACGTGTTCTTAGGCCGATTTTTCTAAGGACCAAAGGTTTAATTCATTTTCTCTACATTTGTATCGTTTTCATATCTATGACTTGCAATTTCATATTATATAATTTTGTTATAATCCTAAATTTTAAGGGGATGTAAACAGTTATTTCCCATACCACTTTGGCCGGATAAAGTGCAAGGTTTATGCTACAAATTTTCGAAGTTTATGTTGCTTGGTTAATAATTAGTGACGAGTTTCCAAGTACCCGGAACGTTTTGATACACAAATTTACTAATGCTTATAACCCAATGAGACATGATTCGTATTCTGCCACATTATTGGTCACATCGAATTCGAGTTTGACCGAGATTGGGGTGTGTTCTCTCTGAGGTGGGATGTGTAACACTTCGATACTCCACCCTCAAATTTAGACGCTCTATCAAAATACATATCCCATAACTTAAGGTCTATGCTTAAGATAAGATGTCTATGGTTTATGTATCTAAACTTAGATTGTTAGGGAAGAATTCGGCTACAACCAGCCACTTTATGATTTTTAAAGGAATGAATTTAAGGTTACATTTGGCTAGCATTAGCATCTCAAGACAGTTTGTCGTTTAGAACTAGTTTTACAAGTGTGTATTTGATTGGGCCCATTTTTAGTAGACATTGACAGATTGGTTCAGCAAGTAATGTTGTAACACCCCGATATTCTAAACAGCCATACAAGGTCTCTCTATCACATGAGAATGCTACCAACTCGGTTACCCGACGTAGTACATATCAAATCAACCGATAAAGAAACAACACTTAGTTAATAAATGATTTAAATTAATACATGTTCTCCAATAACAGACGGCATACCGTCTGACCAAAAAATCCAAACCAACAAAGTATTTAAGTAATGTAATCAACTAATGTATACGACTCCAAAAGATGCTAAGCGGAAGCTAGACTCGACGTAGTGATCCCATCCTCATCCCAACGCAGCTTACGGATTACCTGTGATCACATGCTCACAATTCCCCAATAGATCACAGCAGTTTTGGAAAACATTAACAAGATCAGTAATCGTAGATACCGAGCAATGTACAAGATAAGTACAAGGGAAAGAGAATCCAGAGGGCCACCTTATTGAGTAGGAATACCCTAGCTTAATGACAATTCCGCAATGAATAAAGCAAATAAGAATCTTTCCTCTACGAAGTCCCCTCCTAATCAAACAACGATCATAAAATCAATAGAATTCATGTTCCTTTTTTTCCCAATCAAAATAGGGTTATAATCAATCAAGTAAAATCATAGAATAAGACTACTTACCGACGCAATCAACAAGCACTAAGGAGTAATCCGGCACAGAATGATTAAGGTTGTTCTTTGAGAGAGTTGAGAGAGTTTTGAGAGAATAGAGTTTTCGATTATGAAACGTAAAACCGTAATTATGATTTAATTTCTTATTAAAAACCCTTAATCAAACCGTCCGCGAAATATTCTCAAACCGGTGTACTCGATCGAGTACCAAATGGCATAATCGGTCGAGTGCTTACCACACACGGCCGAGTACACTAAGAACAGAATACTGTTCAAACAACAGACCAACTTACTTGGGCGAGTAGGCTCTACTCGGCCGAGTACACTATCCACTCAGTCCAGTAAGCATCACTCAGACGAGTGCCGAGTACTTAGAAATACGGAGTATAAATACAGTCTTCCGTCCTTAAGAACGAACTTCGTCCTCGAAGTTCACAACTCATACTCCTACCACACAAACACCCCTACCAACAACCAACATACGACACAACAGCAACACATAACATTTATCATCTACTAATCACCTAAACTAACAACATACATATCACAACATGTATCATACAACCCATCACAAAACACTCACTACTAATATTAGGCTTAAACTAGCAAAATGCAACAATCTCTTCCCCCCTTAAGAACAACGTTACGCCCTCGTAACCGAACATATACCTCCTTAAATAGATTCGGGTATTTCTCCCTCATCGCAGCTTTAGGCTCCCAAGTTGCTTCTTCCACGTTATGGTTAGACCATAACACCTTCAGTATCATCGTCTCCCCATTTCTGGTCTTGCGCTCTTTCCGGTCCAAGATTTCCTTTGACACCTCTACATAATTGAGTGCCTCATCAAGCTCAATGGTCTCAGTCTCTAGGACATGAGACGGATCACTCAAATACTTTCGCAACTGAGAGACATGAAACACATTATGGACCCGGTCAAGAGCAGGTTGTAAGGGCAACCGATAAGCCACCTCTTCAACCCGATCCAAAATATCATAGGGGCCTATGAACTTTTGGCTCAACTTGCCCCTCCTCCCGAACCTTATCACCCCACGCATAGGTGACACCTTCAGAAGGACTTTATCATTCACCTGGAACTCAATATCTCGACGATGAAGATCTGCATATCTCTTTTGACGATCCCGCGCTGCTTTCATTTTCTCGCGAATCAACTTCACTTGCTCTATCATATTCTGAAGTATCAGGGGTTCAAGAACTACCGCCTCAAAACTATCATCCCAACAAATTGGACTCCTGCATCTTCTCCCATATAAGGCCTCAAAAGATCTCTTCCCAATGCTCTAGTGATGCTGTTATTGTAAGAGAACTCTATCAAATGCAGCTTATCCTCCCAACTCCCACCTAAGGATAACACACAAGCCCTTAACATATCCTCTAAGGTCTTGATAGTCCTCTCCGTCTGGGCATCCGTCGTAGGATGAAAGGTTGTACTCATCTTCAATGTCATTCCCATAAGCTCCTGCAATTGCTTCCAGAATCGAGAAATGAACCTCGCATCCCGATAAGATACTATTTCACGAGGCACCCCATGCAACTTCACCACATGCGTCCTATAAGCCAAAGCTAGCTCTATCTTGCTCTAAGTATCCTTCATCGGCACGAAATGGGCTGACTTGGTCAACCGACCCACGATCACCAAAATCATGTTATTCCCCTTCTGTGATCTTGGAAGTCCCACCACAAAATCCATGGATATAGACTCCCATTTCCACTCCGGAACCTCTAAAGACTGAACTTTACCCTGAGGTCTCCTTTGCTCCCCTTTGAGTCGTTGGCAGGTCAAATACCTCGCCACAAAGTCAGCTACATCTTTCGTCATTCCCGGCCACCAGAAAGTCTTCTTTAGATCTTTTTATAACTTATCTCCAACCGGATGATCCGAATGGGGAGTACAATGAGCCTTCGTCATGATTACCCTCTTCATCTCCTGATCGTTTGGCCCACACCATCGGCCCCCAAATCGAACACTCCCATCAGCATGAATCAAAAATCTAGGAGTAGTACCATCCTATACCCCTTTCTTCCACAACAGAATCTTTGGATCCTCAAACTGTTTGCTCCTAATATCATCATATAAGCCCGACTCGATCAACAAGTCACTAGTAGCATCCCCTTTTCGAATTATATTGATCCTCATCTACACTACCGCGTCCCTCAACCGCATCAAAGACATCGCAATGCACAAGGAATGTACACTCTTCCGACTAAAAGCATCATCAACTACATTATCCTTTCCTTTATGGTAGATGATCTCCATATCATAGTCTCCAATCAGCTCCATCCACCGCCGCAGCCTCATATTCAACTCCTTCTATGTATAGATGTACTTTAGACTCTTATGGTTTAAAAACACCTTAAAACTAGCACCATACAAATAGTGCCTCCAAATCTTTAGCAATAACACCACCGCACCCAACTCTAGATCGTGAGTGGGGTAGTTCTCCTCATAAGGCTTCAGCTGCCTCGACGCATATGCAATCACCTTTCCATTTTGCATCAACACACACCTCAAACCACACTTCGACGCATCCGTATACACCTTAAAGTTCTCACTCCCTTCAGGTAATGCCAAAATAGGAGCCTTCGTCAAACGCTCCTTTAAGGTTTGGAACGCCGTCTTACAGCTCTCACTCCAGCAAAACATGTTCTCGTTCCTCATCAATGCCGTCATAGGTCTAGCTATCCTTGAAAAGTCCTTCACAAACCTCCTGTAATACCCAGCCAAACCCAAAAAAATTCTCACCTCACCCACATTCTTTGGTGCCTCTCAATTAGACATCGCCTCGATCTTACTCGGATCCACCATTACCCCTTCCTTAGATATCACGTGCCCCAAGAGTGCCACCTTCTCTATCCAGAACTCACACTTAGACAATTTGGCATACAACTGATTATCTCTCAAGGTCTGCAACACGATCCTCAAATGCTCCGCATGCTCCTCCTTAGTCATAGATAAGACCAACATGTCGTCAATGAATACCACCACGAACATGTCCAAATATGGGCTGAAGATCCGGTTCATAAGATCCATGAATTCCGTCGGTGTATTAGTCAACCCGAACGGCATCACTACAAACTCATAATGCCCATAGCTCGAACGAAACGGCGTCTTTAAAATGTTAGTATCCCTTATCCTCAGTTGATGATACCCCGACCTTAGATCTATTTTCGAAAACACCCCAGCTCTACTCAACCGGTCAAACAGATCGTCGATACTAGGTAATGGTTACCTATTTTTCATCGTCACATGGTCCAGCTCATGGTAATCAATGCATAACTGTAAGTTACCATCCTTCTTCTTCACAAATAAAACTGGCGCTACCCACGACGATACACTAGGTCTAATGTACCCCTTGTTCAGTAACTCACTCAGCTGCTTCTTCAACTCATCATGCTCCTTTGGTCCCATACGATACGGGCGTTAGAAATGGGTCCCGTACCCGGCGCCAACTCCACACTAAAATCCAAATCTCTCTTTGGAGGTAATCCCGGTATCTCATCCGGAAAAACATTAGCAAACTCACTCACCACCTCAATCTGATCCGTTGTTGGCTCCTCAACTCTGGTATCTCTCACATGACACAAGATCATAGGGTAGCTCATTCTCAAGTAGGTCTTCAAGGTAATTCCCGCTATTAGCTTCACCTTAGGCTTCACCACGAATCGCTAGTACGATACTCTAGCTCCCTTCGCACACATTAAGGACACCTTTTTTTTATGACAATCTATACTAGCTTTAAATAAACCCAACCAGTCCATCCCGACGATGACCTCATATCCGTCTAAAGAAAATTCAAACAAATCAACGGGAAAGTCCACTTCCCCCACAATCATAAACACTCCTTAAAAACAACTTGCTACAAGATACAGAGTCTCCGGAAGGTATAAATACCCCATCATTTAGAGACTCACTACCTCCCAATCCCAACAACACAAGATGACTCTTTGAAATAAATGAATTGGTTGCCCTCGTATCGAATAATACAAAAGATGGAACACGGTTACTAAGAAATGTACCGGTAAAAACTTGCGCGTCTGCCTCTTCCGCTTCCTTATCCATCATGAACAGTTTACCACCACTGTTCTTCTGGCCGCCCCCTTGTATGGTGCTCGCAGATGCCACAGTCTTCGAAGCTGAATTCTGGTTCTCCCCAATGTTGTTGTTCTGTATAGAGTCTATTGAGTATTAAAAACTAACCCCACTTTTTCGATTTATATGATATGTAATTAATTATTTGATCTAAAAGATTAAAATCAACTAATTAATTAATCAGATTAATAAGCAAATAACGAAATAACGAAAAGGAGAGAGACACACGTGATTTTTGAAGTGGTTCAATTTCACAAGTCGAAACCTACGTACACTATTCTCGATTAAAAAATTTTAGTACCTTTTTCCAGATTACAAAAATTATCAACCCACTCGTATAATCAACTATGATTATAACTCAAGGTGAGTATCGCTAAATACTCTATACCATCTTACGTTAATAAGAAAGTACAATATAACTCACAAGGATTCTTGTTAAAGAATAAGTAAGATTATGTTATGTACTAAAATACAATAACGTATTTCACGTGAGCGATTGACAAAGAAGATGCACGACTTTTTCGAAAAACAAACACTAAAAACAAACTCTCAGTTATATAAAAGTCGTTGTGAATGATTGAGATGGAAGGAGTATTTATAATAGAAATAATGGAGATATAAAATCTAAAATCCTAGCTTTATCTTTAAGAAATAAATTTATCTTTAATATCTCAAAATATTATTGCTTCATCTTTAAGAAATATATTTATCTTTAATATCTTAAAATATTGTTGTAAGGATATTATTAGAATCTTAGGTTAAGATAAACAAGGAAACAAGCCTATGGTGGCCGAAATTTCTTATCTCACGAAACCCTAGGAGCACGCAACCCTAGGAGGCATAATTCTTAGGTTTCACGAAACCCTAGGTGGCACAACCACTAGGTGGGCTTACTGGGTTAACAACAAATTGAGATAGAGTATATTAGAAACCCTGGGTAGCTTGACAACTCATAAGTTGTATTACTAACCAATAGAATCTCATAAATATATCATTTATTAAAACTTTTGATAAATATAAAAATACTCTTTCTATTTTTGCAAACATTTAAGAGATTTATTTCAAAATCATGCATCAACTTTTATCATCCAAAGTTATAGGTTAAAGCTATAACTTTGAACTTTAGTATGTAAAGTTATAAGTGAGTCATAACTTTACAAACATAAAAGCACTCTAATGAAATAGTTACTGAATGACGACCTATACTATCTAATCTTTACAAAGATATTCAGTATACGGATCATCTCTTGATCAGAAAGACCCTCCATCTTGAGTCTTGTGTTATTTGAAGTAGATCTTGCTTGATTTGTTTCTTCAATGTTATAACTAGAATAGCTATAACTTTGCATAGGAACTTTCAAAGTTATACCTCAAGCTCCTATAACTAAGTCTCATAGAACTTGTCAAAGCTATGCCTTAATCTCCTATAACTTTGATCTTCTTTCTTGTAATTGTTGTTAGCTATGATAAGACTAAAGCACACAATTACATGCATATGATATATCAAGTAAAGCACATTATCAAGTAAACACATGTCATTATCAAAACTATAAAATAGATCCAATAAATTCCCCCTTTTGATGATGACAAGTTTCTTATGATTTCTCTTATGACTGTGACTAAGTATTGTTCCCCCTCAACAAAATACTACCAAAGTTATAGTAACCTTGATCGCAAGAACATAACAACTTAGCCAAAGTTATAACATGAAAGACTTTAAGAGATAACGAGTCTTGACAAGGAGCAAGCTTAAGCAAAGACTCAAATCATATCATTTCTTCCCTCTCTTGGCATCATTGAAAAGATAAGAACAAGGATATAAAATTACTATAATAACATACTCCAAGGCAAGAAACAGATATGTAAAATACGCAATACTTAACGATTCATAGCAAGCAAAATCAAATACTAAATGTCAATTAAACTACAAACCACAATTAAAAGTATTAATGCCAATGGGCCGAATAGGATAAATGTATAAGCCAAAATGGGCCGAATGGAATAAGTAGTTTAAGAACAAACAAGGTAAGACGAGAAAAATCAAGGCAAATCGGCTTGGCGAATGATGTTGGGGTTAATATAGTCAGGTCAGGTACGGTAATCAACGGTGTTAAGGCGATCAAAGCACTCCTTCACGTGATTAGCTTGGGCGGCGAGGCATGAATCAAAGTTCCGAACCTACATGGATAGAGCCTCCGTCCCATCATAAATAGTGTGCATTCCGTCGCGCATATCTGCACCACTCTTCACCAAAGCACCTCCTTGGCTAACCACGAATTGCTTCCGATCCCGTTGCCTAAATAACTCTTGTCGAATATCGACAACATTCCTTTCAATTTTAGCAAGGCAACCATCGAATCCAGTTATCCAACCTCTCAACTCGGTACTCACACCCGACCCTCCACGGTCACGGGTTGAGCTAGAGCTCCCCAAAGCCACGCTTTTGACCATCTTGTCAACAACCGCATCGATTTTCTTGTATTGCGCATCAAAGCGCTCCATTACCTTCCCCATAAAAAATTCTAATTTTGATTCAATACCCGAGAGATCAACAACATTCGGTTTAACATCAATCAAACCACCTTTTTATCGAAAAGTCAATTCCGGACCCAATGCCTCCATTTTCAGGAATTTCAAATAAGTATCATTCATATCATCTTTCGAATTTACGCCATAACTAGTCGGATCAACAACCGGATCAACAACCCCCTTAGCCTCAAGATCCCGAGACACCCACATGCCATACGGTAAGTCTAGGGTCGTGTAAACTTTTATCTTCGATCACCGAAAAACTAGTTTGAGAAATTCGAGAAAAAACGAGAAAAGCAAGGTTGACACGGTTACCTTCCAACCAATTCTTAACCACTATCATCTCATAACAAGCAATTTTATCCCGTCCACCCCGACAAGGAACCACCGTATTCCACAGAAAATTTAACAGAAATTTTAATTTGGGGGACAAATTCCCCGTCAACACACAACTTGACAACGTAGCCCGATCATCATAATAACGCTTAACATCCATTTTAGCCGTATCTGAAAGCTCTTCCCATGACGTACTCGGGTCTATTTTGATTCCAACATCAGGAACCAAAAACAGAGTACAAAAGTCGTCAATGGAAACCGAAACTGCTCGGTCATTCACCACGGCATGCAAAACTCCAGATTTCAAATAAACGGAAGCATAAAATTGAATTACCTCGATGGGATATATAGGACCCGAAAACCAAGACACTTGCTGCTCGGTCATTCACCACGACATGGAAAACTCCAGATTTCAAATAAACGTAAGAATAATATTAAATTACCTCCATGGGATATATAGGACCCGAAAACCGAGACACTTGCTCCCACTCTTGAAAATTCAAGAAATCGTTGAAGAATGTCAAAGCTTGATATTTTTCACACCACACCTTCGAGAAACTACGACCACCATGAATACCATATGTAGCAACCCGGTTAACCAATTTTCGTTCTTCCTTTGTTAAACGTAGTTTATCAAGTCTGGATGCCGTTTCTTGAGGTAGAAATTCGCGAAATAGAGGGCGTCTTATTCCCTCGATTTCTGTGTCCTTATTAGCATCATCTTGTACCCTATTCATCCCCTTATTTAATCTACGCCGTTTTTTACCTTCAAGAACCGAACCTGACTCGGTTTGGGTTAAATTGGGTGATTTTTGGTTGGTTTTAGGAGAGAGATTAGTGGGCATACAAGGTGTTTGAGTTTTGGAGTTTGGGGTGTTGGTATTTTTGTTAGTGGACCGTGTGGAAGCCATTGATAAAGGCTTAGTTTTGTTTTTTTTTCCGTGTAGAAGGAGGGAGATGGAGATGGTGCAACGGGAGTGCATGATCAAGGAAAGGAACAAGCTCAAGACAAGACTCAACATCAACAACATCCAGACAACAACATCATTCAAGGCAACAACAACCATCCAGACAACACCATGACTAGTTATGACAATGTCTTATTCAGTCCAAGTAACCACCACTTCATGCCAGCAAAGACAACACCACACCAGCCAGAACAAAGCCTAGCCATCCACTTTCTAAGACTAAGCCACAACAACCCACAGCCAACAGCACAACACAACAAACACAACATTAACAACCCTCAACCACAAACAGTCAGTCACAGTCTTTCTAAACAGGGTCCATGGGGGTCTCACACATTCAAACAAGCCTAACCAACCATCAACCTAAGTCCTAGGGAGGGTCCTCTACAACTTTGTCCAGGATTTCTTCCTCAGGAAACGCATACACAAAAAGTTAGCTTAGGGACAAACCCAAACTGTCCAGAATTCAGCCTTTTTGCAGTAGTTAAAATGTCACTATCAAACTTTCCCATTTTGATCAAACAAGCTCGAGGGCCTTTAGCAGGACCTTTGGCATTCATCCCACTTCAGTTGAGCTCAAGAATCAAGCTTGAAAGTCCACTGCTCCACCAGTTTCAACCTAAACAACCCAATTAAGGCAGATTGTCTCATTAGAACTGTTTTTCTACTTTATTGCTTTAGTTCTGAACAATGTAGCTGTTATTTGTGTTTCTTTTGCAAGCCAATTGTGGCCCTAGGATGTATTGAATGAGTAAGATGTAATCTCATTGCCTATATAAGGCTTATTCCTAATGAATGAAAGGCAGATTTGAAGTAAAACACAAAACTGAAACCTTGTTTCTGTTAACATCTCTTGGCTGTGTGCTTGAGACAACTTCCTTTGCTTTGTGCTTGGAAGTGAGCTTAGACCCTTAGCTGAGTGCTGGGATCAAGTTTCAACCCTCAACCATTGGCTTTGTGCTTTGGTTAAGGTTCTATCTCATTCTTTCAACATCCAGTTCAAACAGAAACAAAGCAATCTCCAAGTGTCTGACCTTAGTTCAAATTGTCCTTGTTTAGCTTGTTTTCTGAATAGTTTCATTGCAAATTGGTTATCAGAGCTTTGGTTTATGAGTTCATTTACCTAACTACTTTAAAAATACACAAAACCAACCATGAGTGAAGAGAGAATTACAGGTCTTGAGAATACAGTTCAAGGTCTTGCCAGAACTATAATGGAGGTCTCCAGATCTGTCAATGAACTCTTTGAGGGCCAACAGAACAATGATGCAAGGGGAGGCAGAGGTCGAGGAAGAGGAGCACCTTTCCCACATGGAGGAAGGAGGAGGCAACTTGTAGATCAATTTGAAATGTCAGACTCAGATGGCTCAGATCAAAGTCTTCTCAGACACCAAGACAAAGACATAAAGGTAGAAATCCCTAACTTTCTAGGTAGCATGAACCCTGATGATTTCCTAGATTGGCTAAGGTCTGTAGAAAGAGTCTTTGAGTTTAAAGGATACACTGATAGAAATGCTTTTAAGGTTGCTATCATGAAACTAAAGGGTTATGCCTCACTGTGGTATGAAAACATGAAAACCTTGAGGGTTAGAGAAGGGAAAGAACCTGTTAAGTCATGGCTCAAACTGAAAAAGAAAATGAGGGCTAAGTTTTTCTCTAGGGACTACACTCATGACATGTTCATTAAGCTCACTCACCTTAAACAAGACCAAAGACCTGTAGAGTCTTATCTAAGGGACTTTGAACAACTCACATTGCAATGTGAGGTTGTTGAGAAATCTAAGCCAAAGATAGCAAGGTTCTTAGAAGGTTTGGATGAGAGGATAGCTAGTAAAGTCAGGCTACAAAATATATACTCCTTTGAGGAAGCTGTCAACTTGTCTTTGAGGGTAGAAAAGTTGGGGAAGGGAAAGGCCAGTGCTTCTAAGACACCTGCTAGAACCCCCACCTTCAAACCTTTTGTAGGAGTCAAGATAGGAGAACCAGTGGTTCCTATTAAGACCCCTTTCAACCTTGATAAAGGCAAGGCTGTTGAGGCAGGCCAAAGGAAGACTACCCCTCTCAAAAAGTGTTTTCAAAGTCAAGGGTATGGACATTTTGCTAGAGAATGTCCATCTAAAAGGGCTCTGAGCACCCTAGAAGTAATTTATTGGGGAGATGATAAAGTGTTGGTCTGTGATGATGAGATGGAAGAGCCTGAGGTAGAGGCTAGTGAGGAATTGATAGAGCCTGATGCAGGGTTAAGTTTGGTAACATGGAGGGTAATGCATACTCAACCCCAACCTTTGGAAGAGGATCAAAGACACCAGATCTTTAGGACCAGATGTACTATCAAGGGCAGAGTGTGTAACCTCATTATTGATGGTGGAAGCTGCACTAATGTGGCCTCCAAAACACTGATAGACAAACTAGCTCTACCCACCAAGGACCACCCCCTACCCTACAAACTCAGATGGTTAAACAAAGGGGCTGAGATCAAGGTGGATAAACAATGTATTGTACCTTTCTCAATTGGTAAAGGGTATGTGGATGAAAGTCTTTGTGATGTTCTGCCTATGGATGCATGTCACCTCTTGCTTGGGAGGCCATGGGAGTTTGATAGGGATGCCATTCACCATGGGAGAGACAACACCTACACTTTTAAGTATGGGAAAAAGAAAATCACCCTGGCACCTTTACCACCTGCTTTAAAGGTCAACCCAAACCCCATGAGTGAGGCTTCCAAGGAAGTCATGTTGATAAGTGAATCAGAACTAGTACAAGAGCTAAGTGAGTTACAACCTGTGTACATATTACTTGCCAAAGAGATTGGGATGAGCATGATTGATATCTCTGAAGAGGTCAAGTCTATCCTAGAAAGTTATGGTGATGTCTTTCCTACTGAGCTCCCTAGTGGATTGCCACCACTTAGGGGAATAGAACACCACATTGACCTAGTGCCTGGAGCTATCCTACCCTACAAGCCAGCTTACAGGAGTGATCCTAAGGCTACACAAGAGCTCCAACTTCAAGTAGGTGAGCTGCTCAACAAGGGCTATGTCAGGGAATCCCTCAGCCCTTGTGCTGTACCAGCCTTGCTTGTGTAACAACCCGAAAAATGCCAATTTTTCTAGTAAAAATATTTACTAACACTTTTCAGTAGAACTTAAGTTTTTAAAATAGGAATTTTTGTTCCGAGTCATATTTTGAAATTCCGCGTTCGTATTTGGAATTTTTGAGGGATTCCATGAAAAGACCGTTTTTAGTCATCTTTGACTTTTCTTGACTTTTAAGTCGTCTTTGATTTTTCCTTGACTTTTTAAAGTCGTCATTGACTTTTTCTTGACTTTTAAGTCGTCCTAAACTTTTCTTGACTTTTAAGTCATCTTCGACTTTTCTCGACTTTTCAGTCAACTTTGACTTCCGTTGACTTTTCCCGACTCGTCTCATAAGTATGAAGACCGAAATTTTATTTAAAAAAATAATATTTTTGATTTATTTTTATTTAGATTTATTAAGATTTATCATAATTTAATATAATTATTTTGAATTTATTCGGAATTTAAAGAATAACGTTTACGGTTTTAACCGAACGTCATTTAACTATTCCCGACTCATCGTAAATCCCGTAACAAATTCGAAACTCGACTTTGGCATGAGTCACGCGGCCATGTCATCGTTTTCCACTCACTTGAGTTATTTAGTTCTTTCGATTAAACTAATACAAATATCTTAGATATTTGTTACTTTATCGATCCGTCAACGGAGATTACGCAAATCGAGAAAAATCAGACCCGACAAGCCACAAACCCACACGGCTCTCCTCTCTTTTCCTCTCCTCTAATAGACCTTGATATTTTCATTACTTTTGATTAATATATCATAATATTTAGATATTATTTCACTTTATCGATCAGTTAACGAAAATTACGCAAAACGATCGAAATCAGATCCGTCTTCTCACTACTACAAAATGAATATATTGCAACACCATCAAAGTGTTGCAAAATGTCCAAATAATGTTGCCTTATTGTTTAGGCAACACTTTTAGGAATGCTGCTTAAAGTCTCGTTGCAATAGCTCAATGCAACACTTTCAGCAACACTTTCGTATCAGAAGCAACACTTTTTGAAAGTGTTGCACTTTTGTTACTTTTGCAACACTTTTTTTCAAGAGCTAATACAACACTTTTTAAGTTGAGATGCAACATTTTTTATGTTAAGAAGCAACACTTTAAACTTGTATAAGCAACACATTTTTTTCTTTTGACATAGAAGAATTTGCAACACTTTCAAGATGTAATGTAACATTTCTCTAATTAGAATGGGTGAACCCTTATTTCACACAAATTTCTTTTTTAGTTTTACTAAATTTTAAAATTAAATAATGTAAATAATGTAGATACAAAAGTAAATGATAAATCATATATTTATTAGAAATTAATTTACAAAAAACGTATGTTTGTTACATCCCCTAATAATAGTTCAAAAATACATCTCGAATATCTATATATATAAAAAAAAAGATAAGATTTGTTTGCGTCCCCAACTTCGTGAACGTGACAAGTACGGGTCTTCACTCTTTACTGCAATCTTCGACATTAAACCTATGAATCTGTATAGAAGACACTGCGAAATCAAAATGTTTTAAATTGTATCATATCTATTAATCTATGTGAATATACTAAAACAATAGATTGCAACATTGAACTAGTAAATGAGAAAATACACAGCAAATTAATTACCTAAAGATCTTGATATGGTGGAGGAATGGTAAAGGTGGAGGACTGAGAGAGTAAAAACTCACTGTGTCCTATATCACCTAGCAACAAAAGCGATAAAGATTAAATTGTAGGCCCCGGCAACAATCAAGGTAACAACTTAAATCAAAACATATGACAGAAACATAAATAACATTCGAAAGTTATGAAGATACAAATAAAAGTCTGTCTTATCCAAGACTTGATTAATCTCATCCAACAATATAATATTCTTTTTAATTTTTATCATTATAATTCATGTAATGTAACTCACACTTGTAGATCACCTGCGAGGAAAAAACGGCATCCGCATCGAAAGAAACGACAGAAGGATCACCACATGTACCTCACATCTCGGCACAGTGGAACGTGGGCGACTACTCAGGGTATGGTATTTGAACCCACCTGAAAGTCGATAACAACTAAGAACTCAACAGGAAAATATAAAATAATATGCAATTTTGAATCACTTGAGTAAATACGTGTACACCATTACCTTACAATTGATACTAATGTAACAAGCCAGTGACATTAAAACAAAAGAGCTAATCGAGTGCTATGAAGTTTAAAATGACAATAACAAACAACTCTTGGCATTCGTATAACAACATTTTCGTTTGTCACTTAACTTGGATACGTATATACGTAGGTTGCTTACATATTTCTCCCAACACGACCTTCTTTAGAATTTAGGTGGATCAAAATCTTACAGATGTTAGTGTACATGTACTGGCAATACAAATGATAGATGTAGCTACTAACATATGCATACTCCATGACTTTTTTTAGCACATAACTACTTATATCTAATGTTGCACCTATCACGAATCTACAATATGAATCAACATTGATTAATTCGCCAGTATCATTTTAAAGGTGCACAAAATCGGAATACAGGTAAATGGCCTAACTTCTTAAATATTTACTTGCTTTTAACTCATAGAGCACTCAGTAGTCAGACATGTTGATCAAGATTGTCAGACTTTACCCGAAGATAATTGTATCACTAGGAGGAAGAACGTTTGCATAGGTTCTTTGAGCTCCCCTCTTTCAAGTTCATATGCTTTATGCTTTATTTACAGGGAACAAAGGCTCAAGACTTAATCCCAGAGACAATCTCAACTTCTAGTTCTAGTTCGAATCCGTCATTTTATCCTTTATGTAATTTTATTATTTTTTGTTTTGTGATGTATCTTCATTTCCATCAAGCATCACAAGCGGCAAGGTACTGATGAATCAGGAGTGTCAATAAGACAATAACCACCAGAATCATAAACACGACTATTTTCATCAAGCATCATTAAGTTAGCACTCCGTAATTGAAAGCTGAGATGAATCATATGGAGTTTCTAACAATATAGCCATTGACGCTTTTACACTTTCTTAATTGATTTCTCATACCAACCTTATTGATATAACCCAACAAAATGACAATTACAACATCGGTTTCCTTAATTGAACCCAAAACTCGAAATTCAGACAATGGTCCGTATTTTCATACAAACCCTAATTCACAAATTGAAAAACTCCATTTCAACTGAAAATAAAACAGCAATTAAGCATAAATAGTAGTGGAAACGATATCAATTTCATAGAAATTAATCAATAAAAGTGAAAATAAAAATAAAGGTACGGGTTGTACCAATACAGAAGACCAACAGCGACAAGGAGCGACGAGTTGCGATTGCGACAATACCTGAATGTTTCCCCTGAGATGTAGAGTTTGTGGTTCGAAGATATGGGCATCGTCATTGCCGGCGGAGATAAAATCGAAAACGATGGTGATAGACCTTTGAGAAATGAAATAGGAAAATTGGTTCAGAGATACTGAGTATGTCGAAGAGACGATTGTAGAAATGGAGTAAATAATTAGCATGGACACTAGTTTCACACTACCTAAGCCCATTTACAGTTTAATTCACTCAATTTCATTTAATAATAAGTCTCATTTAAGACGCGCACTATCCATCTAAAATTTAAGATGGGTTAATACCCCATATGGTGATATTAAAGACAAAATTTTTGTTATTTTCTAGATAACAAATGAGATAATTTGGTATAAATTTAACCCGTCTTAAACTTAAGACGGATAATGACCGTTTTAATGAGAATTTGTGTTCATTTAAAGGGGGCCTTCAAATTTTCTTTTACTCACATTCTTCTATAATACCGTGTTATAGTACTTTCTCTTAAAAATACATTAGTACACTACCATTTTTTTGTTTGATTTCAGGTATCTCTTTTTGTTATTTTAGAATCGGGTAACTCTTTTTGTTGTCAGGTGATACTTTTAATTACTAGCCATTTTTAAGATGTAAAGTACTCCCTCCGTCCCATTCATTTGTCGGTCTTTTATATTTTTTGTGAGTAGTTTTTTAATCAAAGCCAAATAAACGATTGGGACGGAGAAAGTATGTACTTATTTTTACCGTATCTCGTCATATTTCAAATGTTAATTTATTGAATATATAGTTTACTTTTCGATGAATATAAATGTTTCCCCCCACAAGGCTCACCCAAGACCCGAAACTAACCTGAAACTCGTATGAACCCGATTCGACTCGAACTTGACCTGAGTTCGACTAGACCCATAACTGACCCGATCCGACCAGCTCAGAAATTCATGTATATTAGTATATGTGGTTGATCAAATGCACTATATATGAAAAGTGTTGCGTTTTTCTAAATCAAATGCAACATTTGGTGGAAGTGTTGCTATATTGCGTAAAATATGCAACACTTTTCAAGAAGTGTTGCATTTATTTACAAAAAGCAACACTTATTTATAAAATGTTCCAGGTAACGTTTTACTTGCTTTAAATGCAACACTTGCTAAAAGTGTTGCATCGAAAGTGTTGCAATAGGCTTATTTTGTAGTAGGTCTTATCATTTCACACGGCTCCAAAGTCCTCTAATAGGACTTGATATTTTCATTTCTTTTGAATACAATATCATAATATCTAGATATTTGTTGTAATTAAACTTTATCGTTAATTATATTTAATCGTTTACCGTAAAATAATTATTAAACGCGAGTCAATTACGTAACAACAATTTCAAAACCCGACATCCTTATTTGCCTATATTTACACGGCACACACACCCCACATTACTCACAAACAACTTTTCATTTTACAACAAATCAAATTTAGATCAAAACATCACTTTATTTGATCGTTCTTCGTGTTCTTCGTCGTTCATCATTTGTTCTTCATCGTTCTTGAGCAAAACCTCCATAAAATCTTCATTTCTAATTTAAATCCATCCTAATTTATATTTCTAGACTCTCTGTGACACCCTCAAATTTGCGGAAAGAAAAAAAAATATTTAAATACATAAACGAAATGTGATAATACATAATGAAGGTGTCATAACATAAAAAGGTCATTACAAAACGGAAATACTATTATACAAAAGAAATCTACAAGACGGGAGACATATCTCCCGTATAAATACGGAAATAAAAGTGGGTACAATAATATACAAACTATGAACCGAATATAGGTCCAAGGTAAATACTTCGCTCGCTAGCTCGTCCATGTACCCCAAATATGCAACACCACCTGTTCGACCGCATTAAATATAAACACGGAAGCCACAGTCAGTGGGGAGTAACTCCGAGTTCTCCCAGCCACGAAATGTCGCGTTTAATTAAACATGAATAACATAAAAGCAATGTATATGGGAAATACAAAACTTTAACATATATGATATGCTTTTCAGGTTATGAAACAAATAACTAACATATAACCTATCATATGAAAGCTATCATGTGAATCCGATAATAAAATATAACTCGAGGTAGGGAAGCTGGTATGCTGGCTCAGCGGTTACCAAGTAACATGGCCCTGATACACTCAAACCCTAATCAACACGTAATCATGTGAATCAGTTAACAACGTTAATCCAAACTCTATCAATCCTAGCCGGCTTGCATCTCACCTTCTAGAACTCATAGAATCATACATACATGAAAGACTTATACTTCTACAAACAGGCATAAGTTCTTAGTACCGTCCATAGTCGATTGTAACTCGAGGCTATACAACAAGGTAGGAAAACATCCTAGTCCTAGATGAATCAGAACTAGCGACAAAAGCTATTCATTCCAGTCCCTGACTA
>JAIUZE010032074.1:0-15148 GCA_022085475.1 Heliosperma pusillum | reverse complement strand
GGAGGACATTTGCTCCAACAAAAATTTCCTTATGCATCTCTGGTTGGAAGCTTAATGTATGCGCAGGTCTGCACAAGACCTGACATAAGTTTTGCAGTAGGTATGTTGGGTCGATATCAGTCCAATCCTGGAATGGGTCATTGGAGTGCGGCTAAGAAGGTTTTACGGTACTTGAAGGGAACAAGGGACAAAATGCTCACTTATAGACATACTGATTAGCTTGAGGTTATTGGATATGCTGACTCAGATTTTGGAGGATGCGTGGACTCAAGGAAAAGCACTTTTGGTTATGTGTTTGTTTTAGCTGGGGGAGCAATCTCCAAGAAAAGTGCTAAACAAACAATTATTGCATCATCCACTATGGAAGCTGAGTTTGTAGCGTGCTTTGAGGCTATTATTCAAGTTTTATGGTTGCGGAATTTTCTTTCAGGGCTTAGCATTATGAATTCTGTTGCAAGGCCATTGAGAATTTATTGTGATAATACCGCAGCTGTCTTCTTTTCGAAGAATGACAAATATTCTAAAGGAATAAAGCACATGGAAATGAAATACTTGTTAGTTAAGGAGGAAGTTCGGAAAAACACTGTGTCAATTGAGCACATTATGACTAGTGCTAATATAGCAGATCCTTTAACTAAGGGATTACCTCCAAAGACATTTTTGAAGCATGCTATTGATATGGGTCTGGAGGATAATCATTAAGGCTTTTCGTTTATGTTTGGATCATACTAGTGCTTTGTAACGATGACACTTATGTTTTGATTAATCGACTTATGTTTTATTATGGTGATGATTTCTGAACAATTTTCTGTATCGTATTATTGTTATTGTATACATTGTTGTTGCACGATTAACAGAATCATTCCTTTCCTCAAGGACATTATTTGTGGATTATGTTTGCTACTTGTACAGACTGATTATTCTATGATTGGTCCGTAGTACATGGAAGTACCACTTCTCTTTTATAGTAGTGTCTCCGCCATGACTCAACCAGTTGTTCAGGGATGATCATGGTAATTAAGATAAACCCATTTTGTGTTCATTTAACCGTCTACGCGCCTTATGTTATAATTAAACGTGACATTATGTTTTAATCATTAATATGGTCCAAGTGGGAGAATGTAACAATTATTATTTAATTCTCTGTTATGTGGACCTAATTACCGATGTCAGTCACCTTAATTAATAACGGTTAAATATATTGTTTCGGGTTTTTAATAGGAGTCCTAGTTTAAGTGGATTACGGTTAATGTTTACAGGCCATTAACATATCATGCCCACTTATTCTATTAAGCCCCTCCTGCCACCTCTCTATATAAGCAACACCTGTTTGTGCTTTAACGTAATTTCATTCATATTAAGAAACACACATAAAGAAAGTGAATTAGAGAATAAGGAAGGCAGGAGAAGGCAAAGCAATAAGGGTTCATCTTTTATCTTTCTCAAGTGATTTTATTATCAGATCTAATGGCTACATCACGTAAGTACCTTTCAGTAATTATTGCTTTAATCAAGATCCTATAATTTATGTTTACAAATAAAACTAGATCGGTACAAACATTCAACATCTAATCATTATTAAACATTGATACAAACTAGATGATTCAACTTAACCTTTTAAGATGAATATCCAAATCATGATTAATCGACGATTATCAAAATACTCATCTAATCATAATTGTTTTGTATATTCATATCGAAAATTTTAGCACAATCAATGTTCTTTAACATCCAAAACAAATTCCTTTTACATTTCAATTTAATCCTCATTAAATCAAAATATCAACAAATTCATTATATTATTATCTTAACATATTAAAACAACAACATATATGAATCAAAAATGAAAAACAAGGCAAAAAAAAAAAATTTCCACACGGCTAAACAGTGCCGTGAACAGTACCAATTTTTTTTTCTGTCCGTGAACAGTACGGTGAACAGTACCAAAAAAAATAACAAACCCTAATATTTTTTTCTTCTTTCAGCCGAAACAAAAAAAACAGAAAAAAAACAAAAATTTCTAATCTTATATTTCATCAAATATGAAAACATATAAAATAATTTCATAGCCAAATGCTCTTATACCACTTGTGGGAAATATCGGTATACTTCCCTTTAAAATTTCGGATTATAATGAAATTATAACTATATGAATTTCTAGTCATAAATAAAATTGCATAATAAAACAAGAGATTAAGAAATAACCTTCGGTCCTAGTAAAAGGCCTAAGAAAAAATACCAAAGTAGGTATTCTCCTAATCGTTACACCCAAGATGGTTCAAGAAATGCCTTCGTCGTGCTAGAACGAATACCCAAAAATTACTTCTAATTTTGTGTGTATATTGATGATGAATATGAAGATGAATAAGAGAGTTCAAAAATCAGAATTTTCTTTCTCTTTTTCACTTGTGCCGTCACAATTAGAGTCAATTAGGGTTAGTAGAAAAACTTCTTTTTCACCCTATATGAGCCGTGATCTTGAGAGGAGAGAAAGAAAAACCTAGTTTCCTTATTTAACTCAACCTCTATATTAGGTAGTTAGCATATATTATTTTATATATATATAATGTAATATGTATTCTAATTATTACTAGTAATGGACCGTCACATAAACTGAGTAATGCCAGACCAATACACTATAATAATATCGTGTAATACATATCCGCCAACTTAAATATAACAGTTTACATTTAGTTTAGACCAACATTATATACATTGATTAAATATAACATTTTATATTCAATTACCAGCTAACATTATTTAATCGTTATTAAATAATCGTATCATCATCACATTGACTAACCTTTTAGTCAAATACACCGACTAACCTTTTAGTCATTTAATAAGGCATCAATATGATTATTTTCTCAAATAATCACATCTCTCAAACACATCCTTTAGGTGTGACTTTTAGGGATCAGTTGATCACCGCCATCTGTATGACAATAACGTCAAACTTATCTAGCAAGCCAACCGTTATCGATAAACGTTAATCAACTAATTATAATACAAAGTATACCCTGTGAACCTTAGCTGTTATCACACTAATTGTGGAGGACACTAGCTCCAACAATTTCCCACTTGTCCTTACAAGTGTATGTGCGATAACCGATTCTCATATCCTTAAATTTCTCCCACTCAATGTAAAAAATATTGCAAAGTCCGCATTCACAAAGGTCGTATTTTACAAGTGATCAGTATCAAGAGTGGTTTTCCCGACTAAGTAACTCAACTGATAAACGAATCATTATTCGAGCATGGCCATGCATTTCAGTTACTACTCCTCGAGTGGCCCTGAGAAATAACAAAACCTAATAAAGGGTTGGATATTTTCCTCAACTCGAATCCTGCAGATGTAAGCACAGTATGAAATGACCCAGGAAAAATCTGCTTGGCCTCCTGTTACGGTCGACCGTGAGAATGAAACCAAAGTCACCCAAAAACTGCCTAAATCTCAAAAGACAGTCGATAGTCAAAAGAATCGACTCTAGGAACACTATGGACGTCCAATCCACGACCTGGCACCGAATGTTGTTAAACATTTAGGACTCCATAACGTCGTCACGAATTACAATGTCCTACGAGGTATCCTTATAACTCGTATTTGTGATCGATCAGTCAACAGTTTGACTTATGGCTCGTTGAACCCACCATCAATCGACTTAACACTATAATAGCCAGAGTTATCAGCTCATGTAGGCGATTACGGACCAAAACACATATAATGTTATTCAGTTCACTTTGTGGTGTTCAATGTTGTCCATACAATCCACATGAAAAACAAAATATGAAAACAATACGATGAAGTTATTATTAATATATGAAAAAGATGTATCTAATTCATACAAACAGCTAATACAACTCAGGAACACGTTTAATTCCCATGGAAATAACGTGCCTTTCATGCTTATCATGTCTTAACGGTTTAGTGAGAGGATCTGCTATGTTATCATCCGTAGCAATCTTGTCTATCACTATCTCCTTTTGCTCCACGTAATCTCTGATCATGTGAGCCTTCCGAAGTACATGTCTAGATTTGTTGCTAGACCTAGGCTCCTTAGCCTGGAAGATGGCACCACTATTATCACAATAGATGGTGATCGGGTCATTCGAACTAGGAATTATGCCAAGTCCTTGTAAGAATTGACGCATCCATATAGCTTCCTTTGCAGCCTCTGAAACGGCATAGTACTTGGACTCAGTCGTAGAATCTGCTATAACACTCTGCTTGGAGCTTTTCCAGCTGACCGCAGCGCCATTAAGAGTAAATACGAATCCAGACTGAGATTTCGAGTCATCTCGATCCGTTTGGAAACTAGCATCTGCGTAACCGGTTGCGCAAAGCTCAGTCTCTCCTCCATAAGTCAATACCCAATCCTTAGTCCTCCGTAGGTACTTAAGGATATTTTTAACAGCCATCCAGTGTGTTTCACCTGGATTACCTTGGTACCGACTGGTCATACTCAAAGCATATGCCACGTCTGGACGTGTGCATATCATGGCATACATGATCGATCCTATAGCTGATGCATAAGGAATTCGACTCATGCGCTCGACCTCTTCAGATGTCTTGGGTGCCTGAGCTTTACTCAAAGGCATCCCAGACGTCATTGGAAGATATCCCTTCTTGGAGTTGGTCATGCTGAACCTTTCAAGAATCTTATCTATATAAGACTCCTGACTGAGTGATAACATCCGTCATGATCTAACTCTGTAGATACGGATTCCCAATATGCGATGTGCCTCGCCCAGATCTTTCATCTGGAAATGGTTCTTTAACCATACCTTAACCGAAGATAAGAGAGGAATATCATTCCCTATCAAGAGTATGTCATCGACATACAATATCAAGAAAACGATTTTACTCCCACTCGACTTGACATATAAGCATGGTTCCTCAACCGATCGAGTCAAACCATTTGCTTTTATGACTTGGTCGAAACGATGATTCCAACTCCGAGAAGCTTGCTTAAGTCCATAAATGGAACGCTTAAGCTTGCACACTTTCTTAGGATTTTTGGGGTCAATGAAACATTCGGGTTGTACCATGTACAACTCCTCCTCCAAATAACCATTTAAGAAGGCGGTTTTCACGTCTATCTGTCAAATTTCATAGTCATGAAAAGCGGCAATCGCTAAGATTATCCGAATGGAACGCAGCATGACTACGGGTGCAAAAATGTCATCATAATGCAATCCGTGCACTTGAGTGAAACCTTTTGCCACTAGTCGTGCCTTATAGGTGTCTGGTTGTCCCCCTACGGAATGCTTTATCTTGTAAAGCCATTTGCACTGAAGAGGCCGAACCGTATCAGGCAAATCAACCAGATCCCATACGTCATTCTCATACATAGAGTCCATCTCGGATTGCATGGCCTCAAGCCATAGCTTTGAGTCGGAACAGGTCATGGATCCTTTATAGGTAGCGGGTTCGTTACTCTCTAGGAGCAAAACATCGTCTCTATCGTTCTCCTCGACCATACCAATGTATCTGTCTGGAGGTATGGAGACTCTACCCGACCTTCTAGGTTCCGCAGGAATATTAACCGCAGCAGAAGATGAAGGAACATCTTCCTCCATCGGTTGCTCGGTTGTTGGTTCTTGAATCTCCGACAGATCGAAGGTTCTATCACTCGTCTTGTTCTCGCGAAATTCTTTCTCTAGAAACTTCGCACTAGCCGCAACAAAAACACGTTGTTCGGTAGGCGAATAAAAGTAATGACCAAACATTCCTTTTGGATAACCAATAAAGTATGTCTTGACCGATCGCGGGCCGAGCTTATCCTAGTGTCTCCACTTGACATAAGCCTCGCAGCCCCAAACCCGAATAAAGGACAAGTTAGGGACTGTTCCCTTCCACATTTCAAATGGAGTCTTGTCAACAGCTTTAGACGGACTTTGGTTAAGTATAAGAGCAGCTGACAAAAGAGCATAGCCCAACAATGAATCAGGCACTACCGTGTGACTCATCATGGATCGAACCATATCAAGTAATGTGCGATTTCTCCGTTTGGACACACCATTTAATTGAGGTGTTCCAGGTGGAGTTAACTGTAGTACTACACCACAGTTTTTAAGGTGTTGATCAAACTCATTCGAAAGACATTCGCCACCACGATCTGAACGTAGTGCTTTAATCTTTCTACCCAGCTGGTTTTCAACCTTATTCTGGTATTCCTTGAACTTATCAAAGGACTCACTTTTGTGCTTAATTAAGTAGACATATCCATATCTACTCAAATCGTCCGTGAAAGTGATAAAATATCTATAGCCATCTCTAGCGTTGATTGACATAGGACCACACACATCAGTATGTATGAGTCCTAATAGGTCAGCAGCGCGCATTCCAACACCTTTGAAGGAAATTCGAGTCATTTTGCCTATAAGACATGATTGACACGTGCCAAAAGATGCATAGTCAAATGGGAAGATAGTCCCATTGTCAATGAGCTTCTTCACGCGTTTTTCGTTTATGTGTCCCATACGGCAATGCCATAGATAGGTTTGATCTTTGTCACCAACCTTTACCTTTTTATTACTCACATGCAATATATCTATGGTTTGATCTAAAACATAAATCCCATTCATGGAAACTGCTTTACCATAAATCATTTCATTAAAGGAGAAAATACAGCTATTATCCTTTATTACAAATGAAAAACCGTTCTTATCGAGTACGGAAACAGAAATAATGTTTTTAGATAAACTGGGTACATAGTAAAAGTTATTTAAAAATAACTAAAATCCACTTGGGAGTTGGATTACATATGTTCCTACTGAAACGGCATCTACTCTTGCTCCATTCCCCACTCGCAGGTCTACATCACCCTTTTCGAGAGTTTTGATGTTTTTAAGCTGATCGTGCCTGTCGCAAGCCCGAAACAAAGATAAATTACCCAGACTAGGCTAATAACAAATTAATGTAATTAGGGAAGTAGGGGTCGATCCTCAGGGAGATGGTGTTTCCTATGGATTGTGAATCGTCTCACAATTGAATTTTATCTAATGATTTTCTGGGTTTTGGATTTTGTGATGTCTAAACTAACGAAAGGCATAAATAAGAACAAAATAAAAACAAACTAGAATGAAAACAATAGAGCAAATGATAAATTAACAATAATGAGAAGCATCAAGGGAAATAGGTTCACACATGTAGATTGACATATTGATGAAATTGGATTTAGGATATGCAAATAATTCATTGAGCGTTCGTAAGAATGGTGTGTTCATTACAATCATAGATCAGATGGTCTAATAGGCTTTTAGTGCGATTTACTAGGTCTTAATCCACTATGTCACGCTTTGTCTATTACATTCCTGTATATCTACCTTGGAAAAGAATTCCACACTAGTCGATGATTGTGATCAAGAATCGTCAACTATCGTTAAAGTCCAAACATGCATAGACATAATGTTTTAAAAGAATAATTTCCTTTATCCAATTATCATCTTTTAATCAATCTAACATGGCTACCCTACACCCTAGAAAGGTGACTACTCACTCATGATTATGTTGATATTAACAATGAAAGTTAAGGTAAGCATATTTGGTTGATTTTGACAATAATTTAGACTCTCTATGTGGCGATAATAACGACGCTATATGACAATCTAAGAAATGAAACTATGATTATAACAACATGAAAATGAATCTAATTAAAACAGAAAATAACAATCAATTGGAAAGTAATAAAGAACAATAAACAAAGGATAAATTAGGAGTACCTAGGTGATGATCAACGATGAAAGCGATAACAATAATAGAAATCCCTCGCATAGAAATACCGTACTTTGAATTACAACTCTTGAACCCAACAAAGTAGATACAAAGATTGAAATTCTTATTGAACTAAGCTAATTGTTTGATATGAAATGGACAGAAATAAACTAGAAACAAAAGACAAAAGAAGAAGATAAACTAAACTAGAAAGACTAAAACTAAGGAGAAAACTAATAAGAAGATTATATGAAATATAGGATTAGATTGTGTAAGAGAGTGTATGAGAGTGTGTGGCTTGGAGAATCTATTTATAGTATTAGGGTTTCGTGGAGAAGAGGTCGGGCATTAAATACATAGGGCAAAAATAGGATGAAGGAGCCGCAATGCTCGAAGCAGCACACATACCCGATCGGGTAAACACTTACCCGATCGGGTAAGTCGTCTTCTGGAAGCTCTTGACTAACGCTTCATCTTCCTTCTCTTTGACTTGACTTACAACATCCCCCTTGACTCTACAATCGGGTTTGTTGCTTGGATATGATGTAAAGCGATGAATTCTCCCGTCTAATTGATTAGTCTTCTGACAACTACGAAACCGTCTCTGCTTCTTCTCTCTCTTTAGTTAGTGAACCTTCTTGAAATGCCTTACACATGGTCATGCTTTCTTCTTTGAATCGTCGGGTTCTAGGCAAATGCTCGGGAATATAGAAAAAGGGCGTAGAAACGTCACTTTCCCTACAAAACAAGTTAGAACAAAGGAATTCGTCTAGAAGACGGTATTAGCTCATAAATTGGCTTAACAAAGCACAAATGACATACAAAACCGAGCTAAACTGGGGGTTAAAATCATACAAATATTCACTTATCAAACTCCCCCAAGCTAAACCTTTGCTTGTCCTCAAGCAAACATAACAAACAATACCAAGACAAGGTTGCAAGCATTGGCTACTACACCATCAAGAAACAAATCTCAACATAAAGCTTTGGAAACATAATGAATCATAACCCAAAAGCAACGTGGGCAAGAATGATACATAAACATGGCTGAGATTTACATAACGGCGTAGCGCAAAGAATTTCACTACAGAATTTCGGCTCTTGCATGATCTTTTGACAAATGGACTCTCGCGGTACACTCGAACACTCATTGTATGTAAAAGGTGATTTCTTTATGTGTAAATGTTTTTTGAGACACTCACCTATCTACGACTTATGAAAATGTGTCCGCAGTGTAATATGGTAAACAATTCAAAACACAAGTCGAAGATCATAATGCACATAGAAAAGAAGCCGAAATATATAAGAAGAAGGCTTTGGGAAATGGGTGAAAGGTGGACAAATAGTTATGGTCATGTGAAGGTTAGAATGAGCTAGCAACTGGCCAATGATAAATGAATACTCAATCCAGACTTTCGGTTAATTCCCAAAAGACAAATAACGAAGCCAGAAGTAACAGATTGGCTTATTACACACGAAACACAAGGGTAAACTCCTTCTATTGATTTGACATTTTTAGGAGATACTCATAACTTCTTTTCTTATTTCTTTTCCTTTCTTTTTCTTTGATTTTTCTATTTTTTCTCTTTTTTTCTTCTTTTTCTTCTCTGAACACAACTTCGCTTCTTGAACTTTTTCGTTTTCCCAATTCACTTTAACAGATAAGAACAAATCTTCTCAAAAGAGCACCCATACACCATAGTCTAGCTACTAGCTCAACAGGTAGGCATTTTTTATCCGTGGCTATTATTTTTGTGAAGCATTTGTATGAAGGGGCTAATTTTGAGGGGCTAATTTTGAGGGGCAAAATAAAGTGAAAAAGGCTTCAAATCTTAGTGAATCATGAATGCAATGCTTTATAGAAATGAAATGAGAATCATACTTATGCGTTTTGACATGACACACATCACAAGCAAGGAGAACTACACACTCCTAGATGAGACTGGGTATAGATGTACCAGTCTAAGGAGGTTCTATCTTACAATATATGTAGTTTGCCAAATGTCAAGATCACGCGTACTCATCTATAGATTCATTCCATGCCTACTGTGTACAAGACTTCCCCATGTATGCAAAATTCAATAAATATTGAATCATTATCTTTTGAAAGCTCTAAGTTTGGGAAATGTAACATGATAGCATAGTAAACAAGCAAGCAAAGCATGAAAAGAATTCAATTGTGTTCAAAATTTAAAAATCTTCTCTCTAAAATCTTCTCTTTCTTATTCAAAATTTGAAAAATATAACTAAAATGCAAAAAAGGAAAAATGCAATCCCTCCCCCAAGCTAAACATCACATTGTCCTCAATGTGAGCACAAAAAACCAAATATGCAATGAGATGCTTAATGGGAATAAAGGAAAAATGAAAGAAGAATGAAGCTTACTAGTCAGCGCGGACTCCCCCAAGCTAGCCTTTTCGACTTGATAAGGAAAGGTCGTCAGAGATTCTTCAAAAACTCTTTCATCTGCAAAGAAATCTAACAAAACAAAGGGAAAAACAAAAATAAAAATGCAAAAAGGGAAAGCACGGGTTGCCTCCCGAGAAGCGCTTGTTTAACGTCTTGCTCGACGAATTTTTCCATGAAATCATTGGGTTGGGGATGGACGCTCCGTATAGACAATATCTAAACATCCGATGATAGAATTGCTATAGTAGAGTTTCAGTCTGTGTCCATTAACTTTGAATTTCTCACCATTGCTAGTCATGAGTTCCACATAGCCGTACTTGCTCACATATGTGACAGTGAATGGTCCAGACCATCGTGATCGAAGTTTTCCCGGAAAAATTTTCAAACGGGAGTTGAAAAGAAGTACTTGGTCACCGACATTAAATTCTTTCTTAATTATCCTCTTGTCGTGCCAACGCTTCGTTTTATCTTTGTAGATTCGAGAATTCTCATAAGCCTGTAAACGAAATTCCTCCAACTCATTGAGTTGCAAAAGTCTCCTATCAGCGCTAAGCTTAGTGTCTAAGTTAAGTTCTTTGATAGCCCAGTAAGCTTTATACTCTAACTCGACAGGAAGATGACATGCCTTTCCATAAACCAATCGATAAGGAGATGTTCCAATTGGGGTTTTGAAAGCTGTGCGATAAGCCCATAAGGTATCATCGAGCTTATTACTCCAATCAGTTCTAGATCTTGAGACTACTTTCTGAAGAATCGTTTTCAACTCTCTATTTGAGACTTCAACTTGACCGCTGGTCTGAGGATGGTAGGCTAATCCTCGTCTGTGATACATACCATATTTAGCAAGCAGAGTATCTAACTGCTTCTCTCCAAAATGAGTTCCTCGATCACTAATCACGGCTCTGGGTACACCAAAACGTGGAAAGATGATCTTCTTAAATAGCCGTATCACAGCTCTAGCATCATTAGTGGGAGTGGCAATTGCTTCTACCCACTTGGAAACATAGTCAACAGCGACTAGGATATAACGATTTCCGTTAGAAGAAGGGAATGGTCCTTGATAGTCAATACCCCAGACATCGAATACTTCAACTTCTAATATGCCGTTTTGAGGCATCTCATGTCTCTTGGATATTTGACCCATTCGTTGACAAGCGTCACAAGCCATAACAAAGTCCTTTGAATCTTTAAACATTGTGGGCCAGAAAAACCCGGATTGCAAGACTTTAGCTACGGTCTTGGACGGACCATGATGACCACCATAAGCAGATGAGTTGCATCCTTCTAAAACTCCTTTAACTTCCCACTGGGGGATACATTGTCTATAAAGACCATCAGAACACTGCTTAAAAAGATAAGGGTCATCCCAAACGAAGAATTTTGCATCATGCAAAAATCGTTTCCTTTGGTTATAAGAAAGGTCAGAAGGTAGCTGTCGACTGACGAGAAAATTGGCCATATTAGCAAACCAAGGAGAAGAGTCAGTAATCGCCATTAATGAATCATCAGCAAACGAATCATTAATTTGTGTTGGCAATCCTATTTCAGTTACTCTTATCCTTGAAAGATGGTCAGCGACTACATTTTCTGCTCCTTTCTTATCCCGGATCTCTAGATCAAACTCTTGAAGGAGTAAGATCCATCGGATAAGTCGAGGTTTTGCCTCTTTCTTTGAAAGAAGATATTTCAAAGCAGCGTGGTCAGTGTAAACAATGACTTTCGATCCTATAAGGTAAGAACGGAATTTGTCTAAGGCATAGACAATGGCAAGAAGTTCTTTTTCAGTAGTGGCATAGTTGATTTGGGCAGGATCTAATGTTTTACTAGCATAGTAAATTGCATGAAGGAACTTGTCCTTTCTTTGCCCTAAAACAACTCCAACGGCGTAATCACTCGCATCGCACATAAGTTCAAATGGAAGATTCCAATCAGGTGACTGGATTATAGGTGCGGTGATTAGAGCGCGTTTGATTTTGTTGAATGCCTCAAGGCATTCCTTCGTGAAATTAAAAGGCGAATCCTTAAAAAGGACCTCAGTCAGGGGCTTGGCTATTTTAGAAAAATCTTTAATAAACCGTCGGTAGAAACCGGCGTGGCCAAGGAAACTCCTGATTCCTTTTACATTAGCAGGTGGTAGCATTTGCTCAATAACTTGGATCTTAGCTCGATCCACTTCAATACCTCTTTCAGAAATGATGTGTCCTAAAACTACACCTTCGTTCACCATGAAGTGACACTTTTCCCAGTTAAGAACAAGGTCGACTTCTTCACAGCGTTGCAATACCTTGGATAGATTTGTCAAACAATTATCAAAGGAAATGCCATAGACGCTAAAATCATCCATGAATACTTCCATGATAGTCTCAACAAAATCGGAAAAGATACTAGTCATGCAACGCTGGAAAGTTGCAGGTGCATTACATAGGCCAAATGGCATTCGACGATAAGCAAAAGTACCATAGGGACAGGTGAAGGTGGTTTTCTCTTGGTCCTCAGGGTGGATAGGAATTTGGAAAAATCCTGAGTAACCATCTAGATAACAGAAATATTTGTGGCAAGCTAACCTCTCTAACATTTGATCAATGAAGGGCAGAGGATAGTGATCTTTTCTAGTTGATTGATTCAACTTTCTGTAGTCAATGCACATTCGCCATCCCGTCACAATCCTTGTGGGGATGAGCTCATTCTTCTTATTCTTGACTACTGTTGTTCCTCCTTTCTTGGGAACAACTTGGACAGGGCTAACCCATTTTGAGTCAGAAATTGCATAGATTATGCCAGCATCTAACAATTTCAGAACTTCAGCTTTAACTACTTCTTGCATGTTTGGGTTAAGACGGCGCTGACCTTGAACACAAGGTCTTTGGCCTTCTTCTAAGTTGATTCTATGCATGCAAAAGTCGGGGCTTATGCCTGTGAGGTCTTCGAGTTTATATCCTATTGCCTTTTTATGTTTTCTCAAAACAATCAATAGTGAGTTTAATTGATTTTCATCTAGAAGAGCACTCACTATGACCGGGCAATATTCAGATTCATCTAAAAAGGCATATTTTAGATTTGAGGGAAGAGGTTTAAGTTCAGGTTTATGTACTTCTGCCTTGGCAGGAGCATCAATTAAGCTTATGAACTCCCTAACTTCTTCAGGCGGTATCTCTTTACCAGTCAAGTCCCTTTCCAGCTCACTGATCTCAAAATTATCGTTCTCAGAGATATCCTCTAACAATAAAATTGCTTTTAAAGGATCCTCAATTATTGATGGATACAGAGATTCATCAATGATTGAGTCGACAATGTCAAGAAACCAGCAAGGCTCTTCAAGCATAGGGCTCTTCATTGCACTGTTTAAGTTGTAGGTGACCTTATCATCACCTACTTCTAATGTCAATTTTCCATTCTTGACATCGATTACTGCTCCCGCAGTGTGTAGAAATGGCCTTCCCAGAATGATAGGGATTTGCGAATCTTCTGCCATATCTAACACTATAAAATCGACCGGAATGAAAAACTTCCCTACTCTAACAGGTACATCTTCTAAAACTCCCATAGGTTGTTTTAGAGAACGATTTGCCATTTGCAGGGTGATACTTGTGCATTTCAGAATTCCCATATTCAATTTTTCGCAAATGGAATAGGGCATAACGCTTACACTAGCACCTAGATCACATAAAGCTTTATCAATAGTGTAGGTGCCTATAGTGCAAGGTATAGAGAAACTACCAGGATCCTTTAACTTAGGAGGGGACTTATTTTGCAATAATGCACTGCATTCAGCGGTGAATGCGATGATTTCAACATCATCTAGAGTCCTCTTATTTGTTAGAATATCCTTCATAAATTTCGTGTAAGAAGGGATTTGAGTGATTAATTCAGTGAAGGGAACCGTTACTTGGAGGTTTTTGACAACTTCCATGAATTTACCGAACTGGGTTTCCTTATGATTTCTCCTCAAACGTTGGGGAAATGGAACTTGAATTTTGATGGGTTCCTTTTCAAGTTCATCCTTCTTTTCACGTTTTTCCTCCGCTTCCTTAGCGGCGGATGGTTGGGTTTCTTTTTGGCTTTCTACTGGTGAAGGCTCAACTGTTGGTTCTTTGAGTTGCTGAGGTTCCGTATAAGTGGTACCACTCCTAAGGGTGATAGCATTTGCGGTGTCCCTCGGTTGTTCACCATGAGGTGGGAGTTGGTCTTGTTTTCTTTGGGTAATAGAGGTAGCCAATTGGGCCATTTGAGTTTCAGGCATCTTAATGGCAGCATCTTTAGCTTGATCACTCTTTTGAAATTGAGCAAACATTGAATCCTGTTTTTTAACAACTTGCAGAAGCATAGATTCAATTTTGCTCAAACTTGAGTCATTTGGCTGGCCTTGATTTTGAGGTGGTTGGTGTTGAGGTTGATTTTGGTATGGTTGATTGAAGTTAGGGTTGGAATGAAGGTCTATGGTTTTGAAAAACAGGTGGATTGTAAGGCTTTTAATGGTGTGGTATGAATGGTTGTTGAGTTTGTTGGTGGGGATTTTGAACATTGGTACTTTTGTAGGACAAAAACGGGTGGTTTTTTGTGTTTTCGTTATAGAAGTTTGAGAAAGCGTTGCCTTGCCTACATCCTTGATAAGTATTGACTTGCTCTATTGAACTTCTACATTCTTGAAAACTATGCCCTCCAATCCCACATGTCTCACATACCACTACGTGGTTAGTGACGTTGATATGTTCCTTGGATTGGGAAGAGCTTCCTACTTGTTGCTGCAGAAGGGCTAATTGGGCTTCCAGGAGTGCTACTTTACTCGAATAATCCTGCTTGGCTTTGAGCGGTATAGCACGCGAGTTGCTATACTGAGAATCGTGGATTGCCATTGACTCGATAGTCGCACTAGCTATCTCTACATCGATTTGATCGAAACGACCATTGTTAGCGGAGTCGAGGATACGACGCGATTCGCCACAACAACTGTTATAGAATGTGATAGCCAGGAACCATGAATCAAGGCCATGATGAGGACACTCTCTTTGTAATTCTTTATAT
>JAIUZE010032073.1:0-13819 GCA_022085475.1 Heliosperma pusillum | reverse complement strand
AAAAGTCAACGAAAGTCAAAGTTGACTGAAAGTCAAGAAAAGTCAAGGATGACTTAAAAGTCAAGAAAAGTTTATGACGACTTAAAAGTCAAGAAAAGTCAATGACGACTTTAAAAAGTCAAGAAAAAGTCAAAGACGACTTAAAAGTCAAGAAAAGTCAAAGATGACTAAAACGGTCTTTTCATGAAATCTCTCAGAAATTCCAAATACGAACGCGGAATTTCAAAATACGACTCGGAACAAAAATTTCTATTTTAAAAACTTAAGTCTGCTGAAAAGTGTTAGTAAATATTTTTACTAGAAAACTTGGGTACTTTTCGGGTTGTTACAATAAGGCTTAAGGGGGGACAGAACAACAAAGTCTAGCATGACTCAAAATGCGCTTGTCGGGAGGCAACCCGTCTTTTTCTTTTCTTTTTTCTTTATGCATTCTTTTTCTTTTACTTATTAGACAATGATTTTTATTTTGGACTATTATATTTGGACTCTATTTTTGGATTTTGTATTGTAATAGTTAGGAACATTTTCTTCGTTTTACTTGTTATTATGCATATTTTGTCAATAGATTTTCGTACTTAGAATCGGATGACCTATTGAGACAAGACGAAGCTATCCTTGGCACAAGTTGTCAAGATCACTAAGGTTAGTAAGTATGTGAAAGGACATAGCCAAAAGGTAAGAGCAAGTAGCAAAGAAAATAGAAACAAAAACCGGGTCAGCAGGTACTCGATCGGATCCATGTCTACCCGATCGGGTAAATGGTCTGTTTCGTGTTTTACTCTACTTTCTTCTACAAAACCCATTTGCTACCCTTTTGCTTGCTACCTTATACCCGTGTTCTTCAATCTCAAAGCTGAAATTTTCTCAAAACCCTCAATTCTTAGTCTATTCTTGAAAAATTTGTTCCTATAGTTCATCAAGAGCAACTTCTAATCATCATCAAGTAAGTTATTTCTACTTTAATTACTTCAATCTCTCTATATTTTTCAGAAATCCAACATGAACAAACCCTAACTAAAATTTGGGGGTTCTTGATTTTGATTGTAAAACTTGTTTAAATTGGATTTCTAATGATTCTTACATGCTATAGAGTGAATTCTAGTGATTAATTAGGATGATTACTTTGATTTGGATGTTTATTTGCTAATTTGGATGCTCATCTTTACTTTATGCTAAGAACTTTTGTTTAAGTGATAGTATGATGCTTGAATTCATGCTTTATACTATGTACTTATGATCTTGTCATGTTAAGTTAGCATTGGTACCTTTAGGAAGTAGCCAAATTCATTCAAGTATATGTTGCTCACCTAATTAACATATTGCTATGCTTATAACATCCATTTGTGCTTAAAAGATAGCATGACAATGTTTTACTAAGGTCACTATACTTGAATTTGTGCTTAAAGCTTAGTATTATAACACTTATGCTATCCACTTGTGTTTACAAATGAAGTGTTTTAATACTAGTTATTTGTAGAAAATGGCACCTTTACTAAGGAAATCAAAGAGGGCAAGAACCTTCACTCAAGGAGAGAGTAGTAGAGCACAAGAGGAGGATATTGAAATGCTTGATGCTAATGAACAACCCGAAAATCAAGGGAATGCTATGCATGATCCTAGTTTCCCGGATGTACAATTTAGCTCACATGAGCAATGGCAAAAATGGTGCGTACTTAAAAGCAAAGGTATGAGGGCTACCAAGTTCCTCAATGTTTCTTCTTTAAGGCATATGAAACTTTTTGAGCATGTTAAAGTGTTGTTTAGAGGTCTAAGTATGAGTGCTAGCATGAACTTTAGCTATGAGACTTTCCCCCAATTAACTCTTGAATTTTTGAGCTCTTTCGAGTTGCATCGGTCTAGAAATAGAAACACTATGCCCCAAGTTCGGTTTCGTTTGTTCAATGATGATTATAGTATGAACTTAGAGAACATTACTAGTTATTTTGGTCTCACCACTGCAAACACTGTTATCTCACCTCCGGAAGGCTTTGATGTTAGCCTGCTTTGGAGTGCTATTTCGACTTACCCCGTCTCTCGTTGGGACCATGTCCCACACCAACATATACATCATCCCGCCATTAGAATCTGGCAAAGATTCATGGGAAGGACCTTTTTGGGTCGTGCTGAACCTCATTTGGTGAGACGAGTAGAGTTAGAAATGTTAGGAGGATTTTTGAATGTAGATGGTGGTATACCATGGTCTGTTAGTATACCGTATCATTCTGCTGTTCAGTTGACCAAAGCTGTTAATCCTAAGAACACATCCATTGTCTATGGGGGTCTTATTACTCACTTAGCTATGCAAGTTTGTGGCTTTAACCAAGCCACCACCGACCTTCAGGCATTGACTACACCTCCCACCGAGATGGGAAATGGGTTAGATTATGCATACTTTGTTCAGCTCAACTGGTTTCGTGCTTCTCACCCCTATATGATTTGGAGGATTGCTGGCCGTGACTCGGTCAAGTTGATCGCCGAGTTAGAGCAAATTCCATTTCTTCGGTAGCGACCTCCACTTCGAGAGGGTGAGGCTATCTTACCTTGACCTACCTACTACCTCCCTATTGGGGATATTACTCCCATTGACCCCCCTGTTCAGCTTAGATCCAGCCGCCCTGAGGTTGGATCATCCTCTCACTCGACCCATGCTGAGGGCGATGTAGCCGCCATGTTTGAAGCTTTAACATTTTCTGTCAATAGGATTCAGTCCGACTAACAGCTTGCCTTGCACCACATATATGACCACTTTTCTAGGCAAGGTGTGATTAGACCCGAGGGCCCCCACCCGTCTTTTTATACTTGGCCCAAGGGGAGGTATGGTGCTGCTTATGGTGCAGGTGTGCCGCGAACCGGACCGGATTATTGTGGAACCGACTAAGGCGTAGAGAGGTTTGGAGGGTATGGAGGTGATTTTCCTGATCACCAAGTGGAGGAGTATCAGACCTTTGGAGCCAGCAACCCAACCGGGATCTTTTCTTCTCGTGGTAGTTATCATTCAGCAGATGATACACACTATGCAGATGCTTCTGGATCCGAACCCGAGCCACCTCCTTCTGAGAGGAGAGGCCGTGGCTGGTGGCCTTTGTGATTTGATGATGAGCTCCCCTTGTTTATACTAGCTTGGGGGAGGCTGGCCATTTTGTAAGAATTTTATTCCTTTTCTTTATTTTTCACATTTTTCGTTTTATTTTGCCCTTTTCCCATTAGAATCCCATATCGTTTCTCTGTTCCATGTGCTATCAGCCGTTTCTCGGTTTGTTTCTGTTATAATTGCATGCACATTAAGGACAATGTGAAGTTTTAGCTTGGGGGAGGATCTGCATTTAGGATTGCATTTAGATTTTTAGTTTTCTTTTTAGTTTATTTTCTTTTAGTTTTCTTAGTTTCTTTTTAGTTTTTATAGGAAAAAATCAAAAAGAAAAGATCATTTCCATCTTACATTTCTCATTTTGTAGTTTTTATAAGCTGATGTTTCGTTTTATTATGAGGAATTGTGCATTCATGGGGATGTCTTGTACACAGTAGATAGGGAATTGCATTTGGACTTAATTAAGTTTGATCTTGACTTTGGCAAGCTACTCATATTGTAAGGTAGAGCCTCCAAGTGGTTGGTACATCTGAACCCGATCCCAGTTTAGGAGTGAGTAGTTTCTCCTTATAGTTTGTGTTACATCAAAACGCATAAGTATGGTTTTTATTCCATTTTCTATAAGTATTACTGTCATGATCTACATTTTGAAGCCATTCAATCTCTTGTTCACCTTTCACAATAAACACCCTTCTTTCTAGCTACATTATAACTTTGCCTACCCTTGTTGAGCTAGTAACCAATTATTTGTGTAGGGGTGTTCTATGATTTTGCGATGTTATGATAATGCCACCATTTGGTGTGAACTTGTCTCAGGATTACTGATTCCCGGGTTTTGATGTGAAAGAGAAAAAAAAAGAAAAAGAAAAGAGCTTTGAAAAATGATGAGAAAAGAAAAATGAAAAAGAATGAAATTGAAAGCTCAAAAGAAAAAAAAAGAAAAAGAGGAAAAACGCTTCCATGGAATGAATGAAAAGAAAGAAAATTATGGGAAGTCGTATCTTGATTCTAATGTTTAATAAGCCAATATGCTGCTTTTGGCTTTGACTATTGTTGATAGGAATCGGTATGATTTGGATTGAGTATCCACTACACATTTGGTTATTACTAGCTTGACTCTAAGCTCCACATGACCAAATTCATTTGTCCACTTTCTTACCCAAATTTCCCAAGCCTCTTCTTTACTTTACTGGTGCTTCTTACATTATAATTTGATCATGATTAGTTTTACTTAATGATTTTGGATTGTCTACCATACTAGACTGCGGGCACATTCTTATAAGTTGTAGATAAGTGAGTGTCACTTCAAATTTAACCCAATATTTCCTATTTTACAAAAATTTGAGTGATGAGTGTACCGTGAGAGTCCATTGTCAAAAAGCTCATGCAAGAGCTGAAAAGGTCCGAAGAATATTTTCTATGCTTCGCCGTTATCTAAATCTCAACCATGTTTCGCATTTTTCTTTCGCCCTTGTTGCTGTGGGTTTTTGATTCATCTACTTGTAAGAGCTTACTTTTTGAGATTTGTACGATAGATTGATCATTTGTAGCTACCCTTGTCCTAGTTATGATTGTTATATTTGCTTGAGGACAAGCAAGGGTTTAGCTTGGGGGAGTTTGATAAGTGATATTTTGTATTGATTTATCCCCCGTTTTAGCTCGATTTTTATACGATTTATGCACTTTGCTAAGTGATTAACGAGCTAATATTGCTATTCTAGTTGTTTTGCGTGTTTTGACTCGTTTGATAGGAAATGAAGCGATTTTGCTATATTTTCCTACTTTATGGAGCAAAGACACTAGGATACGAGTTTTCAAGGTATTGATGATAGCCAGTTCACGATTCGATTACGATTCCGCTACATCTTTCCTCGAATGGACTCAATTTGGATTTTTGGCTTTGAACTTTAAAAGAAAACTCAACCCAAGTCAAGAGAAGATCAGCCCAAGCCCAATTCCGTAATGCATTGACCAAAGACTAAGGCATAGGATTCCGTGCCTAAGATGAAAAGACGGAAAATTCCAAGTACACAAAAACCCGATCGGATTGCTCAATACCCGATCGGGTATTTCTGCAAGAAGACGTTACTTGGCTCTTCTTCAATCCGAGCTTAAATGGGTGGTTTAATGCTTTGACTAGGGTACGAATTTGCAAGAGGATCAGCAGCCATGCAGCCTTATAAAAGCCAATGATCATTGCATACAATAATCATCTTTTATCTAATAATCCAAGCATCCAATTATCTAATAATCTATCATCATATACATTTTCATATCAACCTTAGCATACTTTCTTACAAGTTTTTATAGTTTTCTTAGCATTTCTCTAGTGTTTACTTAGCTTTTGTTATTGGATATTTGTTCTTACTTTCATTCTTATATACTCTTATTCCAATTCGGTAATTCTCTAATCTTGATTTACTATGCAATTTTAGTCATCATGAGTTATAATCTCACTAGTATCATTTTCATAATATTGTTCTTATTAGGAAATCAAACTAAAATTAATCTAGTTAAAACCAAAGTATTATTTAGCATGTCACATTATAATTTACCTAATCAAATAAACCTAAAATTTGTCATTAGAATAATTGTTAACATAATCACCATAATCACTTTAGTATTTATATTTCATAGTTTAATTTCGTACATCTTTTTCTTGCTAATTTACTTAATCACATAATCACATAGATTAGATTAATTCTAATATTGTAAAATTAACATTGTGTAAATAAAATAAATAGAGTTGTAATATTTGAAATGAATTACGAGTTAAATGAATTATAAGAAGAGTAGTTACCAATTGAACCATATAAATTGTTTCTTCCTTTGGTCGTGTCAAATTCTATAACTTTGTTTAGTGGCCATAAACAATTGTTTGTATTAGTCATTTCTATCTTTATGACGAGAGTTGGGATAGGAATTAGGACTATCAATAGGGGTTTAGTGACTTAACCATGCGGAAAGGACGTTATGACCCACTAAAAGGTCGGTACGAATCCGGAAGGAATATACTGCTACAAGGACTGAACATAAATCGGTCGCCAAATTGAAATTTTCTGTCGGTAAACCAACAATTAGCGACCACTTTATTTAATTTACCGACCGAAATTAAGCTAGTCGGTACCCATCCGCACATTAAGTCAGACACACGACTCACTTTCCCCATTCTATTCCACAGAAAAAAATAAATTCACACTCTTTTTCCTCCCTTCCCTCATTCAGTCGACACCACACCACACCACCATCCCACTGCCGACCTGCCGTCGACATGTCGCCGACCCCACTTCGCCGTCGACATGTCGCTGACCCCACTCCGCCGTCTTACCCTCTTCTTTCTCCTTATTCTTTCATCTAATTTCTAATTTGATATAGGTATGGTTTTTACTTAATTTGTTTTGTTGTACGTTGTTTTAATAGGGTTTATTATTGTTGTAGTTGATTTGTTAGTATGAATTGAATTTAAATTTAGAATTGTTTAAGTTAGGGTTAAGGTTATGTGAAATTGGGGGTTTTCTATTTTGATTTTGCTTGGTTGTATGTAGTGACTAATAGTACAATTAATTCAATTAAATTTATGTTTTTTTTGCCAAAAGGTCAATCCCTATTGCTGGTCTTATTTTTGTTTACCACCTGCTGCAACCATGAACAACCTTCTCTTAGTAACTCCCTAATCGTACTCTTTTATGAGTTTTTGTATAATTTTCCTTTTCTTATTTCAATGATTGTGTGCTAAAGATATTTTCTTTGTTTTTTGTGCTTGCTTTTCCTACGTCAGTTTAATCATATTGTTTTACTGGCTAATGCTTGTTGATTGTTCTGTAAGTTGGTTGATTCAATTGTGAACTTTGTTGATTGCTATAATCATGATATTAAGAGGTGCAAATGCTGCATACTCAATCGCATTCCTCCGTCATAACCATAAATATTGCTTTAACCTTTGATTAAACTATCCTATTGAAAATAATAAAGATAAACAAATGATTGAGACGGAAGGAGTATTATGATACCTAAAGATTGCATTTTTCGATATAAAAAGAGGTAAATCACTTGATATATGTGGTGGCAGTGGCAGAGCCACAAATCATTTAAGTGTGGGGTCAATTCTATTGTCATTGTTGTTCTTTTTTTTTATTACGTGGTCTTGAAGACATAAAATGTCCAACTCAGGCAAATTTTGATCATGAAAGACGCCAATTGTCGAAAAGCTGTGTGGTCTCAACACCCCACTACCTTGTTTGTGGCTACGCCAACGGTGGAGGTGAATTTTTATTTTTATATACATGAATTACACAATCTGGTTGGAACAGTAGAATCATGAAGTCTTGTGTGAGGACTGATGAGTTTGAATTCTCATGATTATGTAGAATTGGGGTTGCAAAGTGTCTTTAAAAAGGCGACTCTGTATTAAAGACTATATGCGGGAGCCTTCGAGGCAATGGGGTTATGTTATTGTTGGTTGCTATCTTTTCTGTTTTCAGCAAACTTTATTAACCAGTTCGGAATCGTATTGCGACAGCCACCCTTACTATCACTAGGTATTTCTTATGTTATTGATACAAATGTCGCATTTTCCTTGCATCATGCTTCTTGATGCTGCTTGATGAATTCTCATCCTTGCATCATTTCCTGGATGATGGAACCCTGATGATTGGCTCCTTCGTCTTCGTATTTTTCGTTACACGTACTAGAAACATGCTGCTCTTTAGTGCTAGACATTTTGGAATGTAATCTCATAAAAAATATTTGATGTTTTAACTTTATTGCAATCTCAGGTGTTTGAGAATTAAGAATATGTTTTGATCGCAATGCAAAGAAAGTCGTAATGGCATCTCAAGATCAAGTTTTAATGTTTTTTGGTTTTCACAGGTTGGCAAGAAGTTATTTGAACCGCTACACTGGCTAACTGAGCTCACACAGGCTGCTATAGAGCTAATTGCGGTATGATTTGAAGCAATGCTAGTAATGTGTGCTGTACAAAAATTGTATGAGATTTAGGACAACTTTATTAATTGATAAGTACTCCCTCTGTCCCGGTCATTTGTTTGTCTTTGATTAACATACTCCTCACAAAGAATAAAAAAGGCAAACAAATGACCGGGATGAATGGAGTACTAAATATGCTTCCATAACTGTCTTGCTTTTGATGTAGTTTTACCAATGTAAATATAAATTTACTAAGGCAACCATCATAAAAAGGGCTTAATGTTTGTTGGATTTTGTTTCTCTGTTTGTTAATGTGCACAGGTCAGACAGAAGATGAGATACTCCTGATTTATTAAAGGTTAGGTCGTTGGATATCATTATTTGATTAGCAAATTGTGCCATTGAGGTGTGTTACACTTTTTGACAACCATTTTCTTCTCTTTTTTCGTTGTCGTAGACAAGTTTACTAACATGCGAAGTTTGTAAAAAATGGTGTTACTAAAAAACTTTTCACTATTACTTCTTATTGCAGATAAAGGTTCGGCTAGAAAATAAAAATTTTACTACTAGCTCCAGAAGAGTTCATGAAGGTGAGGCATCGTCAAGTCAAGTCAATCAGTCAGTGCTGAAGTTACAAAACTTAGAGTAGACATATATTTAATTTCACAAATTCTTATTTCAGACGGACCATTTCCGTCTGAAAAATTAGACGGGATTATGTTGCCACTTTTTGATAAAATGTAACCACAGCTTATTTCAACTTGTTTTCAATAGTGGTTACATCTAACTGTAAAGTGGTTACAAAATCCCGTCTTATTGCTTCAGACCAAAATAGTCGGTCTGAAGCAAGACCAACTGAATTTCACAAATTTATGGATTATAGAGTGTTATTACTGTTATATTTTGAGCATGTTGGACTGGATAGTGTAAATCTATATTTAGAGTATTTATAAACAAATCATTTGTTTCAGACGATCTTGTGTGAATAAGCATAAAACATAAGCAAAAATAATACTTCCTCCATTCAACTCCACTCTACCACTTTCATTTTTGCACACTATTCATGAGTCGGCATCTAATTGCAATTTTCTCTCAATATATAAGTGACAATATATTCATGTGTGATCTTGTTTGATTCGTCTTTACGAGTACATTATTAATATCAAATTTTTATAATTTTTGCAAACACGTAGCTAACGATATTTACCGCGTAAAACACGTCTCGGCAAACGTGAAAAAATTATTTGGTAGAGTGGAGTTGAATGGAGGAAGTAGGAATAATTATTTGTGCTCATCAATGTAAGGAATTGAAGGTTTAAGAAAGTCAAAGAAGCAAAGTGGCAGACATAAAGTCAAAGAAGCACGAGGGAAACAAATAATCTAGAAATTAGCTAGCTAGCACTTACCGACCGAAAAGCTAAATTAACGACCGAAAATCGGTCGGTAAATACCGACCGAAACAAGCTTACCGACCGAATAGATAGATTTTGTTGACTGGTCAACAAAACACCGTAGCGACCGAGTCTAGAATCTACCGACTGTTGTGCAGTCGGTAATTTAACGACTGAATATTTCGGTCGGTAAAAAAACATCAGCGACCATTTTTACCGACCGTTTTTTTACGGTCGGTAAGTTAGAAAATTCGGACGGTAATGGCTTTTACCGACAGATTTCTCTCCTTAGCGACCATTTTTATCGGTCGGTGGGAGACCTGTTTCTTGTAGTGATATTAGCATGCGTTACCTTCTGGGAAGTTTTCGGGATGCGCATGAGTGAAGATAAAATGCGCTGGAAATGACCCGTGTTGATTGTGGGCCATGTACATAGCTTGATGAGTTATCGTGAGTGACCGCTCCCGACCCAGGGTTTGGGCCGGAGTGTTACAGTCGGTTAACTCTTAAGTCTTAATTGCGTTTGTTAAACCATTTACTCGGATTTTAAGTTCTTTCAGTTTTGTTAATTTCGTTTTTTTTACTAACACACATATAAAGTTGTATCATATACTAAGATATTAAATTAATGTTATATAATATACTACCCATATTATATCTTTAATTCATAATTGAAACGAGTCGGGTCAAATAGAGGTGTAACAACCCGAAAAATGCCAATTTTTCTAGTAAAAATATTTACTAACACTTTTCAGTAGAACTTAAGTTTTTAAAATAGGAATTTTTGTTCCGAGTCTTATTTTGAAATTCCGCGTTCGTATTTGGAATTTTTGAGGGATTCCATGAAAAGACCGTTTTTAGTCATCTTTGACTTTTCTTGACTTTTAAGTCGTCTTGGACTTTTCCTTGACTTTTTAAAGTCGTCATTGACTTTTTCTTGACTTTTAAGTCGTCCTAAACTTTTCTTGACTTTTAAGTCATCTTCGACTTTTCTCGACTTTTCAGTCAACTTTGACTTCCGTTGACTTTTCCCGACTCGTCTCATAAGTATGAAGACCGAAATTTTATTTAAAAAAATAATATTTTTGATTTATTTTTATTTAGATTTATTAAGATTTATCATAATTTAATATAATTATTTTGAATTTATTCGGAATTTAAAGAATAACGTTTACGGTTTTTAACCGAACGTCATTTAACTATTCCCGACTCATCGTAAAGCGCGAAACAAAATCGAAACTCGACTTTGGCATGAGTCACACGCGCGTGTCATCGCTTTCCACTCACAATAGATATTTTAATTGTTTTGAATAAACTAATAAAATATCTTAGATATTTTCAACTTTATCGATCCGTTAACGAAAATTACGCAAATCGAGCAAAAACAGACCCGATGCTCACCATACCACACGGCTCAAAAGTCCTCTAATAGCTCTTGATATTTTCATTTCTTTTGATACAATAATCATAATATCTAGATATTTGTGTAATTAACTTTATCGTTAATTATATTCAATCGTTTACCGTAAAATAATTATTAAACGCGAGTCAATTACGTAACAACAATTTCAAAATCCGACATCCTCATTGGCCTATATTTACACGGCTCCAACCACCATCACTACTCACAAACAACTTTTCATTTTACAACAAATCAAATTAAGATCAAAACATCACTTTATTTGATCGTTCTTCGTGTTCTTCGTCGTTCATCAATTTGTTCTTCATCGTTCTTGAGCAAAACCTTCATAAAATCTTCGTTTCTTAATTAAATCCATCCTAATTTATATTTCTAGACTCTCCTCTTCGCTCCTCATCTTCACGTACGGTTATATTTCAATTCCGTCAAGATCGTTTTCAACACTTTAATTATGGAAATTCATATTTTTAGTTCTAATAATGTTTTTCTTGTTATTTATTATAGGGGAAGATTTTGAAGACGAGTTTGGAGACTCGTATATTTTGGGTGAAGATTAGTCGGAGGGTTTCTTAATTATTTACTTCTTATTATTTTGGTGCTAAGTGTTTTGGCTAGCTAAGGTAACAATTTCGTTTTACTCGACGAATTAATGTCACATAGCTTTTGTTTTTGGTTCATAGTCTTTAGTTATGGTTCATATTATGGTTTTTATGATTTTAGTTAGTAACATAGCTTTAGCTTTGGTTTATTTTATTTTTGGTTCATCTTTTATTTTGGTTCATATTATTATGATTTAGGAATTTTTGGTAGTAACATGATAAGTAATGATTTTTATCATGTTGTATGAAGTTTGATAATTTTCCATAAAGTTATGATTTTTATGATTTTGTATGAAATTATAATATGTTTAGTGTTCTTGGTGAATTTGATGATTTTCCATAAAGTTATGATTTTTATGATTTTGTATGAATTTATAATATGTTTAGTGTTCTTGGTGAATTTTGATGATTTTCCATAAGTTATGATTTTTATGATTTTGGATGAATTTATAACAAGTTTAGTGTTCTTGATAAATTTTGATGATTTTTAATAAGTTATGGTTTTTATGTTGTGTAGGAAATTTTAACAAGTTTAGTGTTCTTGATAAATTTTGATGATTTTAATAAGTCATGATTTAGTATGAATGATTGTTAAAATGGTTGTTTGTTAATTAAAAACAAGTTTGGAATTGATTTGGTGTGGTTGATGATTGAACCGTGGAGGGGGGTGAGAACCGGACCAAACCAGACCGGTCCAGGCCGGTTCAGACCCGGTCTGGGTTGGTCCATGGTGGGTCCGGGTTTTGGTCTTTGGGTTGTGTCGATGTTTGATTGTTTAATTGTTGTTTTGACGGGTTTTAATTATGATAAGCATGCGGGAAATAATTAGAAACGGTTTTTATTAAAATTGTCAAAACAGCCTTTTGTAGCCAAAACAGGCCCGTGGGCCCATCCAGGCCCATGTGGGGGCCGGCCCAACTCAGCCCGTGGGTCCCACTTTGGGACTTGTGACGGTTTTTGAGTTATCGTCATTTTTATCGTGTTTTGTAATATTTAGCAAGGGGGAAATGTTAATAAGTAAAATATTTAATTAAAAAGGTTTTTCATAAATTATTATTTCTCACATGTTAGAAATTATAAGACGAGGTCGTAGTTTAATTGGTTATCATTTAAGTCAAGCGGGTTTTTGGGTATACTATGATAATTCACATGTTAGAAGTAGTAATAAAATAACATGTAATGAATATGTTGATTTTATGTCTATGTGATAAAGACTCTGCTTCTAGCCGGTTTGATCCAAAGGGTTTGGTCAAACTAAGATCTAGTCAGCCCCGATTTGACTGATGACCCGTCGCGGGACTCGGGTCGGGGATTTGTCTTCAAGTGAGGTTGTATTTAATTATGAATTAGCATTAGTAGATATGAGGCGATATGATATTTGATTATTATTGATATGCACTTAGTCACATGATAGGATGTTTTTCCCGTGACTTTTTATTATTGGTTGGTGCTCGTGTTGATAAGTACCCATGGATATTAGGAATATGGCGTCTTGACCCATGCTAATTCTAAATGAGTAGCTTGGACCACGACCACGACATTGATAGGTCCGTACTGTCTTTAACGAGTATATAGTTCATGGTTAATAGCTTTTGTGTCCCGGCTTGGGGGGTTTATATCCAAGTCGGGGCATGGCATCCTAAGAGTTCCGCTTTGGGAAGGGAGCCAGCTTAAGTACTAGCCATCTCTGCTTAGGGGGTCGCCTAGTAGAGTTTCTCATAGACGGTTATGTCAGGGGACGGGGAATGGAATAGCTGTTGTCGCTAGGTCTGATCAGTCTAGGACTAGGATGTTTTCCTACCTTGTGGTAAAGCCTCGAGTTACAGAAGTCGACTATTGACTGGACTAAGAACTTATGCCTGTTTGTAGAAGTATTTGTCTTTCATGTTTGATGATTCTATGAGTCTTAGATGGTGAGATGCAAGCCGGCTAAGGTTGATAGAGTTTGGATTACCGATTGTTAACTGATTCACATGATTACGTGTTGATTAGGGTTTGAGTGTATCATGGCCATGTTACATGGTAACCGCTGAGCCAGCATACCAGCTTCCCTACCTCGAGTTATATTTATTATCGGATTCACATGATAGCTTTCATATGATAGGTTATATGTTAGTTAATTGTTTCATAACATGAAAAACATATCATATATGTTAAGGTTTTGTATTTTCCATATACATTGCTTTTATGTTATTCATGTTTAATTAAACTCGACATTTCGTGGATGGGAGAACTCGGAGTTACTCCCCACTGACTGTGGCTTCCGTGTTTATATTTAATGCGGTCGAACAGGTGGTGTTGCATATTTGGGGTACATGGACGAGCTAGCGAGTGAAGTATTTACCTTGGACCTATATTCGGTTCATAGTTGTATATTATTGTACACTATTTATTT
>JAIUZE010032071.1:0-11053 GCA_022085475.1 Heliosperma pusillum | reverse complement strand
TGGAACACCGACTTCGAGAATCACCGTCCTCACAATAAATAAATACAAAAAATACAAATGATACATAGAAAATCCTATTATAAAATTGATCAAAATAAATCTATTAATTATTACAAACGGGCGATACGAGATCGCAAAAAAAAATTACAACCGAATCGGTATTCCCTTACATTGCGGGTAATACCGATTAACAAGAATCAACGCGCACATACTAGGTCAGCAACTTGCATTAAAAATTAAATAAATGGACATTCATTCATTCAAAAAATAGCAACCATAAATACCAATGCTGTAAAATGTAAAAATCATGCCAAAATCGCCCTTGATACTTATCATGCTCATTCTAGCTCGGTTTTATGGATTTTATCGATTTTTACCCATTAAAAATCAGTAATCAACACTTAAATCGTATTTAAGCTCAAACTAATTGTCTAAACTGATTTAGAACTCAAAATTAGTCCCCACTAACTTTGTTTATATTTAATTCGTTTGAATTGATCGTATTTGCTAAATATAGAGGTTTAATCACAACATTTATGAAATAAACCCAAAATAAAATATAAAAATCATAAAAATTTGAAATCAAAAATTTTGTACATTCTGGAACATTTCCAAGAACTCTAAAAACCAGAAACATTTGCCCAAAAATTTTGAATAAATTTTATGAACAAATAACTTAACATTCAACGGTTTTATCAAATAAAAACCATTAAATATATTCAAAAAAGTGAAACAAACTATAAAATTTCACCAAGATGATATAAATCAGATTATAAAATTTACCAAAAATTTTCAAGACCAGAAAAGGACTTTTCAATTTTATGATAATAATAATCTCACTTTATTGACTTTTATCTTATAAAAATCAATCATCATGCAAAACTTAATTAAAAGTCACGATATTTTACATACAGTATGTACAACATTCATGTGAGATCATATCAAAATTTCATGGCCAGAATCAACATGCAACTATTTTTAGTTAACTTTTAACATAAAACATGCATATTATCATGATTTAAAGGCCATAAATCAAAATAAATAGCAAATTAATCCATAAAATCACCAAATTTTACCACAACCATTTTGGGGTCAGTAGGTATGCATGCAAATCAAAAATTTTGTGCAAACCAATTTGTAACACAAATTTTCAATTTTACCCAAGTTATCGTATAACTCGATTTTAATGCTTAAAATCGACATGCATGTAATAATTGAGCTCTGATACCACATGAAAGTCCTAGACCTCTAATTAGACTCCTCTAATTAATTCATTAAATTACATTAAATTAATGATTTAGGATCTAGTTATCATGCATGCAAATATAAAAGCATAAATATAAAGATAAGAAGAAATTTCCTTACAATGAGAAATTTTTCGGTCAAAATGGGCACAATAAGAAACTCTTTTCTTATTGTTCTTGAGCATGAAATTAGTGGGTGATCCTCCAAAATTAACCTCCAAAGTAGAAGGTCTCCTTCTTGTTGCACCCAAGAATCAACCCAAATAATCTCTACTATTATGGTACTAGATAATGAGAAGAGATTTCACTTTTTACTAATATATAAATAATATTAATACTCTAGTAATATAGATGAATATTAGTGTATTGAGAGTTAAAGAGATGAAGCATGAATTAAAAGCATGAGCAAGAAACAAGAACAACTCTTGTTGATTTTCTTGTGCCAAAAAATCCCACGGCACAACTACATGCAAATGGGTATAGATGTGCCAATTTTAAATCACATGCAAATGCTTTATGTGTTGGTTTGTACAAAATGATTAAAGTAGTGTAGGCAATGTCACTATCATGTGAATAATTGTGCTAATAAAATAAGAACAATCATCATTGCTCTACATGAGCACAATTTCGGCTCACATGTAGCTAAAATGGTCCATATTGATTTTTGATATTTGTCCCAAAAATACTTACAATCATATGTTTAATTATCTTGTATAATTAAGTATTAATTTGATCATAAAACAATTATATGACACAAATTAATAAACAATATGTACTTAACTTTTAAGTGATATTTTACCATTATATCAATATATAATGGGTCGTACAATGCCTAGTTAATTTATTTTACAACTCTTTGTAACTATAATTAACTAATTACCTCTACCTCAAAATATATGCATAACCTCAACTAATTTAATGAATTAACTATTAATCATTAAATTAAATCTTATTTAATCGTATTAAAGTAAGACGTAAAATTGATTCAGTCAGTTATCGTATAATTGACTAATAAACTTAATTGGAATGAGTTCCTAACTCAATTTTCAATAAATAACTCTCGTAACTAAGCGTACATATCAAATATATGTAATGCCCTAATTAAACTGTATCATATACAAATAATTAGTATTCTATTTGGGTCTCATCCTATAGGTGTGACCTAAAGGAATCAGTTGATTACCGCAGTCATACGACAATAACGTCAAACTCTAGTCAGCCAAGCGTTATCGATTTACGTTAATCAACTGACGTGGAGTATCAAAATATACTAATCATGCCACGTATAATCCAAATGAGATTTATTATATAAATGCACTATTTTGGAGGACACTTACTCCAAACGTTCTAATATTAGTGATACGGAAAATTCCCACGGTACCCCTGAACCATGACACTTACTCCGATTTTTTAAACCCTAGTAATGGCCACTTAAAGTTTCTCGGGTCAAAATTTTGGGTAATTCGGGCAAACTACCAAAATTCGGGGGTACCGTTGGAATATTCCATCAATAACATTACTACTACTAGTAATAAGATGGTAATATTAGAATCTATGAACAATTTTTTTGATCTAAACCTTTTAGATAGAGAAATACTTGTATATGAGATAAATTTGCATGAGAATGAATGAAAATAAGAAAAAGAATCTTAATATTTTCTAGTGAAGGTGCCGTGAAATATTCTAGCCAAAACCAACACATGGCCTTCACTTTTTATGTTGTTCTTCACAAGAAAACATAGGTGTATAAGGCTAGTATTTAGGCTATGATGATGTCTTTATTTAACAATTAAATAAGAGACCCACTAACCCATGCAGTTTTCAGCCCCCATAATTATAAGGTGTCCATTTTAACTTTGTCAAATATCAATATGTCATACAATGTGTTACATGTAACATGTAGTATGTGATTTGTCATATTAATGCATACTAGGTGACTAAATATCATCATATAAATTAATATGATTACATTTGACAAAAATACCTAGTAATTCATAGTTACAAGCATTTAAAACGGGTCATTGAAATATAATCCACAACAATTTGTAATTATAATAGTTCAATCATTCTTATTCTAATTGTTTCATAAACAATAATCAATTTTAGTTGTAAAACAATTTTAATTACTAAAACGAATCTTATTTAATCGAATTACAATAAGACACGAATTCTCACTCATAAAATAAATTGTTCAGTTTAAGGAATTAATTTACTTTTATTGATAAGTGAATATTTGTATGATTTTAATCCCCATTTTAGCTCGGTTTTGTATGTCATTTGTGCTTTGTTAAGCCATTTTATGAGCTAATGTCGTCTTCTAGGCGAATTCCATGTTTAAACCTGTTTTGTAGGGAAAGTGACGTTTCTACGCCCTTTTTCTATATTTTCGAGCATTTGCCTAGAACCCGACGATTTGTGAAGCAAGCTTGACCAAGTCAAAGGCACTCCAAGAAGGTTCACTAATAAAAAAAATAGAAGAAGTAAAGACGATTTCGCGGTTGTCAAAAGATCGATCAATTAGGCGAAGAAATCAACATTTTACCTCAAACCCTATCATCAAACCCGACTCAAAAGGTCAATGGGGATAATGAAAGTCAAGTCAAATGCCAAGGGAGGTGAAACAAAAGTCGAAGCACCAAGAACACTATATACCCGATCGGGTATGTGGTGAACCCGATCGGGTATGCATGATTCTACGCACCATCCCTTCATCTTCCTATTTTTTGTCCTATATGTTGAATGCTTGGATTGTTTTGCAAGAAACCTAAGGCTATATAAGAGAGTATGCAACCACCACAACTCCACACCTTTACATTACACAACCCTAGATTAGAATTAGAAAACCCTAGCCTCCATTTTACATTTTTAGCGTCTTTAGATTAGTTTTTTCTTTCTTTCTCCATTTTGTAGTTTTAGTTTTAGATCTAGTTTTCTCTAGTCTAGTTTAATTCTAAGTTTCCTTCAATTGTAATTGTTCTACTTGTAATTGGAATTCTAGTTTCCGGGTTTGCATTTTCCTATTCAAGTTCCTATTCCATTTCAATCTTTGCTCATCCTTTCCGGTAATCCTTATTCTTTTTGTTACATTATAGTTTCATTTTCTTTTAGTATTTCTTTTATCATGTTTACCATTCTTAGTTTTATAATCTTAGTTTCCCTTTCATTGTTAATCATGCATAAGTAATCTTTGTTCTAGGGGAAGGGTTAACATGTCTAATTAATTTATAAGTATAAATTGATTCCGGGGAGAATTGTTTTAGTTGTTTCTATTTCTTGTTTGATTCTCATGATAAACTTTGATTTAAGGCCTTAATCAATTGTTTATACTTGTCAATTTCCGTCTCAAGGGCGAGAGTCGAGATGAAAATTAAAGGACTGGCAAGAATAGTTTAATGACCTAGCAAGGCTGAAAAGACGTTAGGACCCGTTAAAAAGTCGGTATGAATCCGAAAGGAATATACCATTTAAAGACTTGGACAACTATGTTTTTTCTAAACCCGTAATCAACTTTGCTTTTAAATTGATTAGTATGTGAACCCCGATCCCTAGATCGTTTTCTTTATTGTATTGTTATCACTTTTATTATAGCATTTATTAATTAGTGACAAACATTTGCCAATCGTACAAGATAGAGTTCTAACCATAACTATTCACAAGTATCTCCTGTCTCCCCGAGATCGACCCCTTACTTCCCTAATAACATTAATTTGTTGTTAGCCTAGTTTGGGTTATTTATCTTTGATTAGGGTATGCCACAACCTTGTCAAATTTTGGCGCCGTTGCCGGGGAGCACGGTTTTGTTTATTTGTGATTAGTAGAGTTTTACCTTGTCTTTTTCTTGTTTTTTTCTTTTCTTTTGTCTCGAGGAACACTTGTTCCTTGAGATTTTTCTCACCTTTTCCTTGTAGTATAGTGACTCTTTTCAGGTAATAGGAATATTTTCTTTCAAAAGGATTACTTTATTTTCTCTCAATGACTATCTATTTCCAACCTCCACAATGCGAGAATGAGCCTTTCCATGAATACCTCGACCGATTTTATAGATATTATAACCATATTATCTCTCTTGGGTATACCCTTGATGAGACCTATATGAGACATGTCGTGCTTCATGGAATGCTTATTGAGTGTCGTAGCCTGGCTATGCAATTGAGTGGTGGAAGTCTTTATCAGAAGAGAGGAGATGAACTTTGGATTTTCTTGACCTTTATGACATCCCAATCTTGGGAAGAAACGCACCGGCGGTTGAGAATCCAAGAGCAACTCAATGAAATCATGGCTCAATTTCAAATGCTCAAAGGGAAAAAGGAAGAACCCGCGTTTAAAAGAAGTAAGCCAATCAATTTTCCTTATGCTTTTTCAGCCCCCCCATGTGAGTCTAATTTCTCCTATGCTTTTTCACGCCCCCCATGTGAGTCTAATTCTCCCCAATCATATGAATTAATAGATGACGATGATGATGGTCCAACCTTTTCTATTGAAAGTCACTCTAGGGTCGTTCCATTTTGACAATTTTGAGACCCCCATTATTGATATTGACCATATGGTAGTCGAGACATTAGACAAGGATGTTGTTAAGCCCATTTGTGACTCCAATGGAGAGTCGTCGATCGAGTCATCAGATTTCTTTGAAAATCCCTTCGCTAAGGATATTCCAGATTTATTTGAAAATGATACTGGGTTTTGTGAACCTAGCCTTGAAATTAAGTGGGATCAACCACCCATTTTTGATTCCCACTCCTTTGATTCACCCTACCCCCAATTAGAGTCCACTAATGATATTTTGGGAACTAATTGTTTGTTCCATGATCTTAAACATTTCACTCCATCTCTCACTGACGAGTGGAGCAGTTCAGTGGTCATCTATGAAGTTTGTCATGCGCACAATGATAAGATATATCAATTCTTACCTTCAATATTTCATGCCTATATCTTGTCAATTGCTTACATATGTTTTTGTATAGCTTATGTGCCGGTATATGATCGACTTATAAGGGCATTGACATGTTTTTTAAGGCACAAAGAATGATTTTCATTAATAAAGAGTATAGCAAGACATTTAAATAAAGCTTCGCGGGAGGCAACCCGTGTTTTATTATATTTTTGTTATGAAATAAATTTTTTTTGTTGGACAATTTAATAATGTTAATTTTTAAATAATTCATTTTGATGTAAAATAAATAACACTATTTTACTTTTTAGAGTAATATTGCAGCGGAAATAAAAACAATATAAAAGATATGGATTAGTTGTGGAATCTCGCAAGATTAACAACTAAAACTTGAATTAGACAAGTACTCTCGCAAGATAACTCGAATAACTCGAATAATAGGGATATGAATTAGTTAAGACAAGCTCGCAAGATCACTCAACCAAGACTTGAATTAGACAAGTGATCTCGCAAGACAACTTGACCAACTCGTGTGTAAACTCTCAACCTCGCAAGATATCAAGGAAACATAAATTCAACCTCGCAAGGAAGAATGGTTATTATTTCCCTATCGCAAGAAGTAAATAATAGAACTTAAAGCTCGCAAGCTAATAAGAACAAACAAGTAATAACTTGAATTCAATTCTCAGATTGTATATTAAAACTGATTACAAAGCTTAGTATTTATACTACTACTACTTACCTTAAACTACTATAAGTAATTAGGAAATAACATGATAATTACCTCATTCTAGATTAGGAAAAAAGATTACTACCTTTATTCAAATTAGGAAAATAATAACAAATCTGTATTAAGGAAAGTACTAAGTTCATCCATCTTTTCCACCTTGTGATCAAATCCTTGCATTGTTGAATGTCCGTCCATGTGTGCCACCCGCGTAAGATTTGCTCAGCTCGACTTAAAACGACCATATCTCATTCGTTACTTATCCAAATAAAGCGTGTGACCACTTGTTGGAAAGCTAACATCATGTACTTTTATCACAAAGTGAAATCACATCAACATTGGCTATATATTCTGAGATATTTAGCTCTAAAGTCAAGGGAACGAATCTGAAATGTCAAGTGTGACTTAAACTTGCATTTGTGAACATATATCCATGTCCCTCATATATCATTCTCCCCTTCTTCAAAAACGAATCGTCACGATTCTTCGATCTACGATCTCCAGGATCAAATACATATGATGTAGCAAACGAGAAGATATTTAGATTGTTTGTTCCATGATCTTAAACATTTCACTCCATCTCTCACTGACGAGTGGAGCAGTTCAGTGGTCATCTATGAAGTTTGTCATGCGCACAATGATAAGATATATCAATTCTTACCTTCAATATTTCATGCCTATATCTTGTCAATTGCTTACATATGTTTTTGTATAGCTTATGTGCCGGTATATGATCGACTTATAAGGGCATTGACATGTTTTTTAAGGCACAAAGAATGATTTTCATTAATAAAGAGTATAGCAAGACATTTAAATAAAGCTTCGCGGGAGGCAACCCGTGTTTTATTATATTTTTGTTATGAAATAAATTTTTTTTGTTGGACAATTTAATAATGTTAATTTTTAAATAATTCATTTTGATGTAAAATAAATAACACTATTTTACTTTTTAGAGTAATATTGCAGCGGAAATAAAAACAATATAAAAGATATGGATTAGTTGTGGAATCTCGCAAGATTAACAACTAAAACTTGAATTAGACAAGTACTCTCGCAAGATAACTCGAATAACTCGAATAATAGGGATATGAATTAGTTAAGACAATCTCGCAAGATCACTCAACCAAGACTTGAATTAGACAAGTGATCTCGCAAGACAACTTGACCAACTCGTGTGTAAACTCTCAACCTCGCAACTTGACCAACTCGTGTGTAAACTCTCAACCTCGCAAGATATCAAGGAAACACAAATTCAACCTCGCAAGGAAGAATGGTTATTATTTCCCTCTCGCAAGAAGTAAATAATAGAACTTAAAGCTCGCAAGCTAATAAGAACAAACAAGTAATAACTTGAATTCAATTCTCAGATTTTATATTAAAACTGATTACAAAGCTTAGTATTTATACTACTACTACTTACCTTAAACTACTATAAGTAATTAGAAAATAACATGATAATTACCTCATTCCAGATTAGGAAAAAAGATTACTACCTTTATTCAAATTAGGAAAATCATAACAAATCTCTATTAAAGAAAGTACTAAGTTCATCCATCTTTTCCACCTTGTGATCAAATCCTTGCATTGTTGAATGCCCGTCCATGTGTGCCACCCGCGTAAGATTTGCTCAGCTCGACTTAAAACGACCATATCTCATTCGTTACTTATCCAAATAAAGCGTGTGACCACTTGTTGGAAAGCTAACATCATGTACTTTCATATCAAAGTGAAATCATGTCAACATTGGCTATATATTCTGAGATATTTAGCTCTAAAGTCAAGGGAACGAATCTGAAATGTCAAGTGTGACTTAAACTTGCATTTGTGAACATATATCCATGTCCCTCATATATCACATTTGGTTTTGGTTCTAATAGCTTTGACAATAAGACAATAATTTTATCTAGTATTGTAGTAGCTTGTTCATCACAGGTACTTTGGTGCTTGGGTTGTACTTTGCCCCCGTTTTCAAGCTAGCTTTGGGGAGCTGCTGTACGGTTGTATGTTTTCTTTTCTTTCTTTACCATTTTGTTGAGTCGTCCCCCATTCCTTTGTTGGTTATGTTGTCCTTCTTTGTGTGTTCTGCGCTTAAACCCGTTTCGCACATTGAGAACAATGTGTTATTCTAGTTTGGGGGAGGGATTTAGTTTGTGTCGTTGTTTATTTAGTCTAGTTGTCTACTGAATTTGAAAAATTTGAAAAATCGAAAAAAATCAAAAAAATAAAATTTTTTAATAAAAGTTGTGTGTTTTGTCCACCCAATTGTGTTGTGCATAATGTCATTCCTCAATGCATTTCCCTTATTGTAGCTTTTTAGCCAATGTTTCACGCTTTTGACGGAATTTTTCATACATGGGGATGTCTTGTACACAGTGGGTGAGGGATTGATTTTAGACATATTAGGCTTGATCTTGACTTTGGCAAACTACATATACGGTAAGGTAGAGCCTCCAGTGATCGGTACATCTATACCCGATCCCAATTAGGTGTGTGTAGTTTCTCCTTATGATTTGCGTCACATCAAAAAACGCACAAGTATGGTTTTCATTCCATTTCTAGTGAGCATTACATTCATGATTTAAAAAGCATTTGAAGCCATTCACTTTGAATCCATTGCCTAAATTTAGCCCCTTTTCACATTGTTTCACATTTCATTAGCTACATGTAAAAATATTGCCTACCTTGTTAATTTAATAGCTATACCTTTTATGTTTGGGTGCTCATTTGGGATATTGTTCAAGTTATGTCAAATTGATCTTAATTGGACGGAATTACTGATTGTCGTGCCGAAGAAAAAGAAAAAAAAAAGTTCAAAGAAAAAAAAAGAATGAGAAAAAAAATGAAAAGAAAAAGAAATGAAAAAAAAAATGATGTTGAATATGAAAGAATGAAAAGAAATAAAGAAGCATGTATTGAAAAGAAAAAAAAATGGTTTATGAAAAGAAGAAGAAGTTGTGAGTGTTATTTCCATGATCCGAAATTCAAAAAGTTGGGAAATTCACTCTTGTGTTTCCATGAGTATAAGCCAATTTGCTATTTTTGGCTTAGTTTTATTTTCTTGGGAATGGTTCCGAGTTTTGATTGAGCATCCTTGCATAATTGGTATGTTGCTAGCTTGACCTTAGCTCCACATTACCATAATTCATTTGTCCACTTTGTTACCCATCTCCCATAGCCTTCTTCTTGCTTTTGGCTTCTTTCTATGCTTTTCATGATTGTTTTGACATGTAGTTTTGGAATGTTTACCATATTAGATTGCAGGCGCATTCTCATGAGTCGTAGATAGGAGAGTGCCACTCAAATAAAAATAATATTTCCTTGATTTATATAAAAATTTGAGTGTTGAGTGCACCGTGAGAGTCCATTGTCAAAAGATCATGCAAGAGCCGAAAAGTCTATTTGATACTCCTTATGCTGCGCCGTTATGTAAATCTCAACCATGTTTTGCATTTTCCCTATGCCCACGTTGTTTCGGGATGTGTTTCATTGTGCTCTATAAGCTACTTGATGGGATTTGCATTTGGTTGGATTGATTGTTTGTAACACCCGCAAATGTACCCTATTTTTCTAGTAAAAATATTTTACGGATACTTTTCAGCGAAATTTAGTTTTAATCGTAAATTTAATTTTCCGTGTCGAATTTAGAATTTCCGAGTTCGTATTTGGAATTTCCGCGAGATTCCATGAGAATCCCGTCTTAAGGCGAGTTTGACTTTTGTTGACTTTTTCACTTACATATCTCATACTCCCTCCTTAACCTATTTTTCATTCATTCAACACAACACTTACTTCTTCCTTAAGCAAACCAAAAACCTTGCCTCCATTTTTTATCCGTCTTAGATTCGTCGCTACTTCTTCGTTACTCGCTCAAATTCACGTAAGTTCGTCTTATTCTTCCCCTCTTAGCTTCCTCTATCCGTATTAGTAATAAAATTACCGTCTTTCTCGCTTTTTAAATTATCCGTCTTTCTCAAGGTGAATGATATTCATCTTTTATTATCCAATTGTATTTAGGTGGAGACTAGGAAGGTTTAGAATCGATTAAAGACGCGTAAAGGTAACGGTGAAGGGTTACTCGATATCATTTACGTGTTTTACCGCTTTATATGCTAGACATTCGTATTTAAATACGATTAGAAAGCCTTAGATTCATGTTATGGATGATGATTGTTGTTATTTGATGATTTGGTT
>JAIUZE010032069.1:0-14773 GCA_022085475.1 Heliosperma pusillum | reverse complement strand
AATTCCCTTAAAAAAACCAAGCACACAAACGAGATAAGTAAGATCAAAGCAGTAAACAATGGTTTTAATATATCGGCTTGTAGATGAAGGTTTTTTATTTACTCAACCTTATTTTTTCCATGTAACGTATTTGTACTAATTATCCAATGTTGGGATGTTGCAACCAATATTTGACCGGCATGATTGGTAATTGATTAGTACTTGACTGACACAGCTGATCAACCAACATTCTGAGGGACATGTAGTCCTGAAAACTAAACATTTGGATCATGTCTTGTGTGGGATTATTTCGACTACATTGCGACTTAGGAGGGTTTTTTCCCTTGTCCCCGTGGTTTATTTGGGCTTCTGTGCTCTTTTGCGGTACTTTTTGATTTTTTTTCCCTTGTTGACTGTCGTCGTGGTTTACTGGGGTAGTACACATTAATCACTTTTGGTGCTAGTTGTTGCTAGCTCCTTAGCCAGACTTGAGCATCATATAAAAAGTCATTGTCTTGCAATAAGATGGTAACCCGGACAGCCGGAAGCTAAGACCGCTGATTGCACGTCACTAGTTACAGTTCTCAGATCACATTTATAGCGAAGGGAACTGACACATGTCTCAATCAATCCGTTACTGTTATCTTGCAAAATGCTGAATGGACATAATTGAAGATTATACTACGTACTTAGCAAGCTAAAATTCACAATTCTAATCACTCAATCACACTAAGCAACTGTATCAAGTCACAGAAGTAGTGGTCCTCTATTTCTACAGATTTGCAGAAGCTGATCGCAGATTTGTCGCGAAGTTGGTCTTTCAGCAGGATGCGTCTTGGTGCACTGGAGTGCTATCTCCAGCACCTGGAATACCGTGCTTTCTTCGTCAAAAGAAAGAGGCTTCAATGCCGGATCGACTACGTCCTCCTTTTCCGATCCTTGCATTTCAATACGCGTCTCCACCCATCGCACCATGTCCATATCTGTGCCGAAACTTGAATCTGTTGGCATTTTCCCGCTAACAAGCTCCATCAGGACTATCCCCAAACTATAGACATCACTTTTTTCAGTTGGCTTCATAGTGTAAGCGTACTCTGTTTGCCACAACACATAAATCAATCAATCAATCTCGTAGTTTTTAGTCATGGTAATGAATCTAAGCTGCGAAACTGCAAGCAAGGTCTGCAACACTTGTTAATGATGCAATAAAAATAGTGCAAAGAGTAAACCAATGAAGATTGAAGAAGATAAGTACCTGGAGCAATGTACCCGAAAGATCCAGCAAACCATGTAGTCGACTCAGTGTCATTCAGCGACTCATAATTGCTATAAACCTGTTTTGCCAGTCCGAAATCTCCAAGATGAGCCTCCATATCAGAGTCAAGCAGTAGATTGCTGGACTTAATGTCCCTATGAATGATCTTAGGCACACAATCATGGTGCAAGTATTCAACCCCTTGGGCTAATCCCACAGCAATCTTTAGCCGAGTCTCCCAGTTAAGTACCTTCTTCCCCACCTTCGAGTTTTGCCTGTCTTGACCGTGAAGCCAGTCCCAAACACTTCCGTTCTCCATATAATCATATATCAGCAGATTTGAGCCTCCTTTGTTGCTACAGTACCCAATTAGCTTCACCAAATGCCTGTGCCTTATTCTCCCTAGGGTTTTAATCTCTCTTGCAAAGCTTTTATCTAGCATAAGATCATCTTTCCACGGGATTTTCTTCACTGCAACTGTCTCCCCATAAGCCAAAACGGCTTTATATACTGTCCCGGACCCACCTGACCCAATTACGTATGCATCATCTAGATTCTTTGTTGCTTCCATAATGTCATCCCATCTGAACTCTGTCCGCTTTCCCGGGGATTTTGATTTGAGCAAGTGACGGTTTGTGTTTGATGAGCTCGATGAAAAAGTAGACCCAACTTCACTGGCTCTTTTGAGAATTTCTCTCCTCCGCCTGAAGCAGAATGCCACTCCAAGCAGTAACGCTACAGCGGCAAAAATGGTAAGTAACGAGGAGAGTATCAAAGTTTTAGATGTTTTCTTCTGATGTCGGGGCTTGATGCCGCTGCAATGTTGCAGGGGACCACCGCATATGAACATATTCCCGACAAAAGCGTCAACTGGCCACCTAGAGAGCTTGTTATCGAGTTTCCCTTCAAGGTGGTTGAATGAGAGATTTAGCATACCCAAACTGCTCATTTCGCCAATTTGAGGAGGAACCGCACCAGTAAGCTGATTATGAGATAAACTGAGACCTTCAAGCTTAGTAAGCGTACCAATTTGGGGGGGAATTTTTCCGGTTAAATTGTTAGAACTAAGGTCTAACATACTCTGAAGATTCTGAAGCAAAGAAATCTCAAAGGGTATTTCACCACCAAGGTAATTTTGCGACAACCGAAGCTCATAGAGTTTGCTTAGCTTGCCGATGGAAGAGGGAATTGAACCAGAAAACCGGTTTTTACTTAGGTTCAAGACATTGAGAGAAGAAAGATCACCGATTTCAGTAGGAAGAGTGCCGTTTAACTGATTATTGTCTAGGCAAAAGACGAGTAGTTTCGAACAGTTGAATAACTCGCGAGGTAGAAGACCATCAAAAGAATTTGAGGATAGTTTGAGTTCTCCTAACTGAGGGAAGCTCCCAAACCAGGTCGGAATTTGGCCAGAGAGACGGTTACCGTTTAAATCAATATGAGATAGTTTCTTACAAAAGGAAAGTTCAAATGGTAATGAACCCGTGAGCAAATTCCCCGAAAGATCTAACATGAATAATTGGTGTAAAAACCCTAGAGTTCGAGGAATTTCCCCTGTGAAACGGTTGTTTCCCAATCTTAACCTTTCGAGCAAAGGGGAACTACCGAAATGGGGTGGGATATCACGATCGAATTCATTGTTTGTCACATCAAATGACAGCAATGTGGTTGAACTACACAAGGGAGCAATGCTACCATTAAACTTGTTATGCGAAAGATTCACTCTTGTTAAATTTGAAAGCCTTTTAAGTTCATCAGGGATGTTACCTTCCAGAGAGTTGTTGTAAAGCAGAAGCTGCTGTAGTGACTGCAGGCTACCAAATGTGGGTGGAATTCCACCGGAAAAGCGATTGTCGGCCAAATCTAGTATTGCCAACTGCTGACAGTCGCCTAAACTTGCTGGAATTGCACCCACAAAATCGTTTTGTCGGAGATCAATCAAACTCAGCTCCTTCAGCAATCCAATGGAAGAAGGCAAATTCCCAGAGAAATGATTGCCAAAGAAATCCACATTTTGCAAGCTGGAGCAGTTGCCAATTTCATCTGGAATTTCGCCCGAGAATTGGTTATCATATAAATACAACCCTTCCAGCTTACCCAACTGACCTATCTCTTTAGATAATCTTCCCACAAACATATTCTGATAGATTGCCAAAGTCTGCAAATTCTTCAAATTACCAACTAAAGGTGACAATGTACCACTCAAACTGTTGTTGTACAAATAAAGATCAGTCAGTTCAACCAGATCATACAACTCTACTGGTATCGACCCATTAAGAGTATTATTCGACAAATCAAGCGTTTTCAACGACCGACAATTCCCAATTTCAGACGGAATTTCTCCTGACAGCTGAGTATCAGAAAGATACAAGCCTTCTAGGCTAGTCGTATTCGAGCAAATACTAGCCGGGACACGACCAGCGAGCCTATTACTAGTAAAAGCAACCGAAACAAGCGAACCCAATTGGCCAAACTCATCAGGTACACCACCAGTAAGCATGTTCATTGACAAATCAAGAGTCTGTAAATTACCCAACTTAGCCAATGCCTTCGGAACCCGACCCGTCAACCGATTTCCCATCAAATTGAGATAAACAAGTTGGCCCATTTCCCCAATTTCTTCAGGAATCACACCTGACAAACTATTATTACCAAGGTTCAAAGTTTGCAAATTTACCAACTTACTAAATTGGGCATTAATACTACCTTCCAACATATTTACTGCAGCAGTAAAAAGGGTAAGTTGGTTACAATTTGACAGCTCATCAGGAATGGGACCCACCAAATAATTATCTTGTAAAACCAAATTTTCAAGTTTTTCAAGTTGTCCTAATTCTTTTGGTATAGACCCATTAAGACTACAAGAGGCTAAACCAAGTGATACCAAATTAGAAAGTTTCCCAAAAGAGGAAGGTATATTCCCAACAAACTCATTATCACCGATTCTCATAACTCGGAGACTCGCGAGTGAGCCGAGTTGACTCGGTATAACCCCACCGAGTTGGTTAGAATAAAGCAGCAAAGATTCCAAAGAAGTAAGGTTAGAGATAGCAGTTGGGATGGGCCCACTCAAGTTGTTGTTAGAGAGATCAAGGTAGAGTAGTTGCTTTAAATGACCGAGTGAAGGTGATATTGACCCACTGAGTGATGACCCGGACAGGTTTAGACTCAGTACAACTCGGTCCGAGTTACCGAGTGAGGAGCATGTGACTCCTACCCATTTGCAGAAATCCGGGTTTGAGTCGACCCAGTTTGTCAGAATTCCATTTGGGTCACTAATGAATGACTTCTTCACCTCTAAAAGTGTCTCAAGTGTTGAGTTTTCCATGGAAATTACTTCTTTAAATGTAAATACCATAAAAAACAGAGTAAAAACAGAGAAAAGCACCCTCAAAGCTGTCATTTTTGTTATTTTTTAACCAGGTAATATTAGAACATTATATAAATTTTTAATATGAATATGAATAAGTAAGATGATAAAAATAATGAGAGAATTGTGGAAAGAAATACAAATTCTTGTTTAAAACGGGTTATAAAGAGTTTAGTGAGAGTTCTTAACTCAAAAAAATGAGAGAATTGAAATACAAATTCTCGTATAAGACGGTTATAAAGAGGTTTGTGAGAGGTCTTAACTTACGACGATAATAAGATAGACTTGTTATAATACTAAGAAAGAATATGAAGAGATACGTTGATGAAAAAAATGAGAGAATTTATGAAAGCATGGGATGAAAAATATAGTTGACGATGCTTTGGAAAGAGGGAAAGAGTGTGAAATAATGGAAGAAAAATGAAGGACATTAATGAGCGCCGAAGTAGTGTTCCATTCAGACATGGAGAGAGAAGAAGAAGAAGAGAAGAAGAGGTTGAAGGTTGAAAGATTGAAGGGTGTCGTCGTTAGAACTTAGAAGGTCAATGAATGACACAATATACGAATACGAGTATTGTTTTAAAAAAGTGGTTGACTTGATCAATTAATTAGTGATTCAATGTATGCGCCATGCAAATAATATTATTGGCTGTTCAACAAATACTATTATTATAAACTCTATGGCCTATAGGGGGGTAACTTTAGGGCCTAACTATGGATTTGATTGAGGATTTAAGATAAATCGGCTACTTATGGTTGTATAGGTTTAACAAAAATGGTCAATACTTGATCGTAATTGATAATGACTTTATAATAGCTTAATTTGGAGTGTATTGCATATAGTTATTATTATTATGTTACTTTAGTGATATTATGTATAAGGTTTTATAAGTTTGGCAAAAAGGTTATACTTACTCCCTTCAACTTCACTCTACCACTTTCATTTTTTGCACATTATTCATAAATCGGTATTTAATTGCAATTTTCTCTCAATATATAAGTGAAAATATATTCATGTGTGATCTTGTTTGATTCGTCTTTACGAGTACATTATTAATATCCAACTTTTATAATTTTTGCAAACACGTAGCTAACGATATTTACCGCGTAAAACACGTCTCGGCAAACGTGAAAAAATAATTTGGTAGAGTGGAGTCGAATGGAGTAAGTATATGGTTTTATGAATGTTTTATCGCCAAGACCCGTGAAATAAACTCATAGGTAAGTTAAGAATTTTGAAACTTGCGATCCGGATAGAGTTCGAGTCAAGTGTTTTTGGGGTTTAGCGAACTTGGGGTTAGGGTTAAGGTTAAAACACAGATAAGTAAGTGTGGATACCTCAAATCTGCACCTTCCGCCAACCACGCAGTGATGATTGGGCCGCATTTTTGGTATGCGAAACGATTTATGACAGTTCATAAGTTTGTCGTCAAGTGATAACTCAAATACTTGTGTGTCTACCCCTTGGTCGTCATCTACGTGCCGATACGGTCGTTTTGACAGTCATTGGAGTCATTTTGGAGTACGGGTAAAAAAAACCGCTTCATTTTCTATAAACCGTCTTTTATAACCGTGTCTGAACGCTCGAGAATATTCCGGATATTTTAATGTTTCAAAACATATCTTCCTTGGTAAAATATATCCGTATTTTATTTTGAAAAATTCGAAATCTACCGCAATTCCATAAAGAAACGCGGAAATCTTTATTTCAAAATAGGAAACTGCTTGGGAAATGACGCAGCAGACGCCGGGCGTTGCGCCTCTTCCAAGAGTCGCAGTGCCTGCTGCGCCTCTTCCTCGACTTATTTTGCATGTTTCCGGAATATTTTCTAGATTTCTTTTCGTGTTCGAGTTATTCCAAAACTCTTCGGATTTCTCCCTATAAAATGAGAGGTTCGTGCACACTTTCAAGACACGCGAGTGTTCCGCCCCTTCTTTTCTCTCTCTTTGCATTCTAGACCTTGCTCTATGCATTCTGACATCTACGTGCTTGATCAATCGACCACGTAAACTCAGATCCTTCTGAGTTCCCGTCACGTTCTTGCATAGACCTACCGGTTTGACCAACTACACCTTAATCAATCAATTTAACTAATCAATCTTGTTGATCCTATTACGAGGGCAATTTCTTTGCATTCGAGTCGAGCTATCGCTAAAACGCAACTTAGTTAATCTCGTTTCGTCAACATATAAGTCTGAGGGTGTATAACCCCGTCTTTGTATTTTATTCATCTTATGTAAGATTCATGTCGGATTTATGTCGAACCTTTTCAAAACATTCAGTGGCTTTTATTTCTTATAAATCGTCTTTTAATCTAATTAGATAGTTTGTCTTGACTAATTAGATCTCTAATAGTCAATATTAGTGGATTTTTGTCTTCTTTTAGATCAAATCGTATCTTAAGAGGTTAGATCCATTTCATATCTAAACTCTAAGATTCGTCTTTGATATAATTAGTATAATCTAATTTGTTAACTCACTTCAATTCGACTCGTAGATCACTAATAAACCGTAAATACACAAACGAATACTAACTGATTGTGATTCTGGCTTCACAGTCAGAACCCAACTCAAGAACAAACGCACATAATGTTGCGCCTCTTCCAGAAGACACATCACCTGCTGCGCCTATTCTGGTTTGGATTCTATCTCTGAACTTCCTGATTCGCTCCGACGTAGCCTTAATTACATATTTAATCGACTATTAATTCTAGCTAATATCACTGTTAATCTGTTCGTTTAGTCTTTTATTCTTTCTTTTCTTCAAATCTTTCTTTTCACATATTTCCGACATAGATCTCGGAATCCGTTGTAATTCTTTTATAGCTTTATCTAATCATTGTATGATTTATTTGCCTCATGTAATTAATTCTAAAATCCTATTTCGACCCAATTGATTGCTAAACTACATGTTCACCGACATGGTTAATTCACATGTTAGGGTTAAAACGTGGATGTGCATAAAATGCATATAACCGACTGCATATTGAGTACAGAAGAGTTTCCCTAATCATTAGTAGATGCCGCTATCGAGGCGGGCGGGATTAGGTGTTCGATTAAAGAACTTCCTAATACGTACCCTCACCTCTTACTCCAGATCTTTGTAAACATCTGTGTTCATTGGCATCCACGAGAGTTATTATAGACATAGAATGCTAAGGGTAACGAGTTCTTAGTATTCATGTCATCACTTTGTGTCTTGACATGACATGAAGTATTCAAACGGTTCCAAATTCCCACAAAAGTTGGTGGCGACTCCACAAATGCGTATTTCTACGCTTGTCCCTCGTTTCTCCGTCTATGGTTCCATGCGCGCCACGGCCTCGGAAAGGATCGTGAACCCGTATATCGCAGTAAGTGTTATACTCCGTATTCTGACTGTCTGGTACTCGGTCGAGTAAGGGGTACTCCTCCGAGTGGTGTTTGACTGTCTGTACTCGGCCGAGTGTTGTGGGCACTCGACCGAGTGCAATGTACTCGATCGAGTGTTTTGTACACGCGACTGAGTGCACCGGTCTGACGAATTTTTCGAGCGGTTTTGAATTTAGATAATTAAGGAGGTATAAATGAATTCCGTTGGTTTCTAAACATTATTAAACCCTAAAAGTTTTCTTAAACTCTCTCAAAATCTCTCATAATAATCTTAACACATCTCAAGGCTCGGATTGTTGTTGTTAGTTTGTCGAATCACTTCCTTTGCATTGAACGTTTCGTAAGTACCTTTATCTTGAATCTATAGTTGATTATTGTTGGATAGATCTTATTAACCCTAATCTGTTTTAGGGATGGGATTAGATTGTTTGTTGAACTAGGTTATTATTAATTGTTGTTATGAGGAGATTTCGTAAAGGAAGATTTATGATTGTGATTGCATTTGTTGCGGGATTGCTTAGAGGTAGCGTTTTCCGACTCAGTACCTTTGTATATTGATTGATGTTGTTGGTTTTGGTTACTATGATGATGATGCTGATGGTTGATGATGATGTACTTGTGATTGTGATTGGTTACTGGTTACATATTGGTGGTCCATCGGGAGGCGGTACTACACCTGAGTTCGCCTCTCGTGGCTCTCCCACCACAATGGGGGTGTGCACATTAATGTTCCGGGAACTCTCGCTGCGGTGAGAGTGGTTGTTGATGTCCAGTGTTGCGGTCTAGCATCGTAGGTGGAAGTGCAATCAGATATTCAGTCTGACGCTGGTAGGGGTGACTGCTTCGACGGAAACTCGGTTACGGGAGTTTGGAGATGACACTACAAGAATCAGCCCTTGCTCTGACCGCACATTCCGACCGCTATTCAAAACGGTCGGTAACAAGACATAGCGACCGACAACGGTCGGTAAACTAAATATCGGTCGCTAAAAATACCGACTGATTTAAAATCGGTCGCTGAAGAGAGAAGTCGGTCGGTGAGGGCTTAAATTACCGACCGATTGGCCGAAATTACCGACCGACTGGCCAATCGGTCGGTATGGGGTCTGATATGAAAAACCTAAATCCGACTATCCCTCATTCTATTATCACTTACCCACTCTCACTCTAAACCCTTCCCCAAAGACGACACACCTATACCCGACGACCACCTCCTTCCCACCGCCGACCACCGCCGCTCACCTGCCGACCGACCACCGCCGACGCCGCCATCCCCTCCTTTCTCAACAACCACCTTCTCTCTTCTAGTTATTTAATAAAGGTATGATTTTCTCTTAATTTTTGTGTTTATAGTTGTTTTAATTGTGTTTATGTTTGTTTTTACCCTTAATTTTATGTTAGGATTTGATTATTTGTTGTCATTTGAATCTAATTTAGAGTTGTTTAAGTTAGGGTTAAAATTTGGTTAAATTGGGGGGGTTTTGAATTATTTGCAATTATGTTAGTATATGTAATTGTTAGTATGTAATTGTTAGTGTATGTTAGTATACGTAATTGTTAGTATGTAATTGTTAGTGTATTGGGGTTAAATTGGGGGTTTGTTAATATGTTAGTGTATGTAATTGTTAGTATGTAATTGTTTATATGTTAGTATATGTAATTGTTAGTATGTTCAAGATGTTAGTAGTAGAAATATGTGGTTAGTAGTAGATATTACTTATTATATGTTGTTAGTAGTAGATATATGTTGGACTTTGGTTGTGAAATTGAATGTTGGTTAAATTTGGTAGTTAGAAATTTTATGTTGGTAGTATAATTTGATTAGTTGGTTAAAATTGGTAATTCGAATTAGTATTTAGATTGCCTATTTAGTAAGAATGTAGATTGTCTCAATTAGTTGTTGGATTGCCTAATTATGTTATATTTATGTATTTATATAGATTTATAATGAAGAGGGTTGAACGAGAATGGATGTATGAAAGAGTTGATGCTAGGAAGATGGTTAAGTATGAGTTTGTATGTGGGGTGAATAGTTTTCTTGAATATGTTAAAACTCGAGATGAATTTAGGAATTCACAACTGATTAGATGTCCATGTGTAAAGTGCAAAAATTTAAAATACTTGAGTGAATTCGTGGTACAAGAACACCTTATTAGTAAAGGTTTTACGAGAAATTATTATGATTGGGTGTGTCATGGTGAGCCTTTCTCCTTGAAAATACCAAACAATGTACCAAACACTACTCAATCTCCCATAAGAGGACCATATCGAGAGATGGTAATAGATGCCTTAGGTGACCGTGCATTAGAACATATGGAGGAACCCCCTATCGGTGAAGAGGAAACTCCACACCCTCAGTTGAAGAGTTTTTTTGATATGTTAGATGCGGCGGAGAGACCTTTATATGAGGGGAGCGATGTGTCGGTGTTACAAGCAGCTGCAAGGGTTGTTAACATAAAATGTGAGCACAACTTATCGCACAAATGTGTAGATAAGATTGCTTCCTTGATTGAGGATGTTATACCTCGGGGAAATGTGATGACCCGCACCTATTATAACACCAAAAAATTGCTCAAAGCTCTTCAACTACCCTATCAAAAAATTCATTGTTGTAAGGACGGGTGTATGCTCTTTTGGAAAGAAGATGTGTCGCTTGATAAATGTAAGAAATGTGGCAAAGATAGGTACAAGCCAACACCATCAAGTGGGAAAAAAATACCTGAAAAAGTCCTATTCTACCTTCCTATAGGTCCAAGATTACAACGGCTTTATGCTACTAGAAATATTGCGGAGGCTATGAGATGGCATGAAGAAAACCCTCGTGTACAAGGGACATTTGCCCACCCAAGCGATAGTGAGGCTTGGAAGCATTTGGACAAAATGTTCCCGGAATTTGCTAGTGAGCCTCGAAATGTTAGACTTGGGTTGTGCACAGATGGTTTTACACCGTACGGCCAATTTGGGAAAAAGTATTCATGTTGGCCTGTAATTCTCACTCCTTACAATCTACCACCATGGTTGTGCATGAAAAAACCATTTATGTTCCTTTCATTGATTGTTCCGGGGCCGGATAATCCTAAAAGTCACATAGATGTCTTCTTACAACCTCTTATCGAAGAGTTGAAAGAGTTGTGGGAGGTTGGTGTACCCGCTTTCGATGTGTCCAAGAAACAAAATTTTCAACTCAAAGCCGCTCTTTTATGGACAATCAATGACTTTCCAGCTTACGGCATGCTTTCCGGTTGGGCCACGGCCGGCTTCCTTGCATGTCCTTATTGTATGGAAGAATCAAAGGCATTTTATCTTCCTAAGGGTCATAAGGTGTCTTGGTTTGATTGTCACCGACAATTCTTATCGCCTAACCATGGATTTCGGTATAACAAAACCTCATTTCTCAAGAATATATTACAAAAAAATGACACCCCTCCTCTATTCCTAGACGGATTTGAAATTTGGGAGAAGATTCGTGATTATCCTACTAGTATTGAGTGCACAAAGAGTGAATTGAACAAGTTTAAAGACAATAAATTAGGTTGGTTTAAGAGAAGTATATTCTGGGATTTGCCTTATTGGAAACACTTGTTAATACGACACAATTTGGATGTTATGCATATTGAAAAGAACTTCTTTGAGCAATTGATTCATACGGTCATGAATAATAAGAATAAAACTTGCGACAATGAAAAATCAAGGGAAGACGTTAAACTATTATGCAAAAGACCACACTTACACATTAAGGAAAATGGAGTTAAGCCAAAAGCCCCATTTGCACTTGATAAGGCTCAAAAAAAAGTTTTATGTGAGTGGATTTGTAACTTGAGGTTTCCAGATGGGTATGCATCCGACTTGAGTAGGTGTGTTGATCGACATGATCATATCCTTCATGGGTTGAAGAGTCATGATTGTCACGTTTTCATGGAAAGATTACTACCTGTGGCTTTGAAGCACTTATTGCCGAAAGATGTGTGGAGTGCAATAACTGAAATAAGTCTATTCTTTCGTGATTTGTGTGCCCCGACCCTCAAACTTGAAAACATTGAAAATCTAGAGAGCAACATTGCCGAAATACTTTGCAAGTTGGAGAAAGTATTTCCGCCATCATTTTTCAACTCAATGGAACACTTACCTATACATTTGCCTTATGAAGCAAGGGTTGGAGGGCCAGTACAATATAGGTGGATGTATCCTTTTGAGAGGTAAATTACATACGTACTTATTCAAATTAAATAAAAAATAAATAAAATATTTTGAATATTCAACTAACATTATTATACAATGTAGGTTTTTAAATCACTTGAAACAAAAAGTTGGTAATAAAGCAAGAGTCGAAGGGTCTATCTGCAACGCTTTCTTAGTGGAAGAAATATCAAATTTTTGTTCGCAATATTTTGAAGAGCATATCGACACAAAGGCTAAAGATTTAGATTTTGGAACAAAAGATGAAACAGAGTCTTCCTTACCTGAGCTATTCCAAAAACATGGAGGTCAACCATTCACAAAAGGAAAAATAAGATATTTGGATGGAGATGAATATGAACGTGCTCATCTTTACGCCTTATCGAATTGTGAACGATTAGAAAAATATGAGAGGTATGTGAGTTTTTTACACTTTGGCAATAAAATAATTAAAGTGGTAGATTATTCATATAATAATAAAAATTGTTAAATGATAGGTTATTCGAAGCTTTCATCCGTGAGCAACATCCAAATATTGATATAGATGAGGTTTGGACTTCATACGAAAAGCTATACCCAAATTGGTTTAAAGAACATGTAAGTTTCATTTACAAACATTAAACAAATATATATACAACTAACCTTAAGTCAATATATATGGGTAGTTAATAAGACTAATTTTAAACTAGGTACTTCAAGAAGATATCAAGGATGATTTGTTGGTGGCCATGTCAAGGGGTCCTTGTAAAGAAGTACAATCTTGGCAGAAATATTCGATAAATGGCTTTAATTTTCACACAATGAAATATGGGAAAAATAAAGCAAGTATGAATTATGGTGTTTGTGTTAACGGTGTTGGTGGAGATGACTATTATGGTACCCTAGAAGAGATTATTGAGTTGAGGTATTGTGGTGACAAAATGGCGTATAATGCAATCTTGTTTAAATGTTGTTGGATGGATAATTCTTCAATCGGCACAATTGTACATGACACGTATAAACTTGTTGAAGTAAATCATAAGAGAAAGTATTTAAAATACGACCCTTTTGTGCTTGCACATCAAGTTAATCAAGTTTATTACACTTCTTATCCAAGCACAAAGAAAGATAGAGATAATTGGTGGGCGGTGTTTAAAAGTAAAGCGAGATCACAATTTGATGCACCGGTTGACACAACCGTTTTCAAGAAGAAATGACGACACCTCTTAATTTATCTTCCATTGTGGAAGATGAAGTCTTACAAGGTTTTATTGAAGGAGATGATGAGGAAGAAGATGAGGTGGTGGAGGTTCGTAGATTTGGAAGAGGAAATGAAGACTTATATGAAGTTGATTTTATAAATGATGATGAAGATGAAGATGAAGATGAGGAGGAGAAGAAGGAGGAGGAGGAAGAGGAAGAGGAGGAGGAGGATGAAGATGAAGATGAAGATGAGTAAAAGACTAGTTGTGTAATATTAAGTATATGTTATGTAATAAGTACAATATAATTAGTAATGTTTTATGTGTCATCAATTATCAAACTCCTTTGTTTATTTGACAACAATGTTTAATTGTTAACATTAACTTGTGTATATTTAGTTTTGTTTAAGATGTCAGGAGATCATGGACGGGGACGGGGACGAGGACGAGAACGAGGACGACCACGAGAACAAGGTATAGTATTTAGGGACCCGGTGATAGAAGAGGGGGAGACGAGCGACGAAGAGAACAACAATGAGGGGCAGATAACAAACCAAAGTACAACCCCTACGACAAAAAAAGAGTGCACATTGGATATAGAGCCGGGATTATTATGGTACAATTTCATTTATAATCTCCTTTCTAATAAATTTAACTTAAAACATGTTACATATCATTTTCTAATATAAAGATTGATATAGGTTTGACGATAGCCAAGTGGTCCGAAGAGTTAGCCGGTCTTTCAAAAACAACTACGATGTCCCTTACTTGAACTGGAAAGAGACTCCAAAAAGTAAAAGGGATGCGTGGTTTGATAATTTTCGGGTATTTATATATATTAACTTTTACTTTATTAATTTATAAGTGTTGTTGTTTTACAGTGTTGTTGTTTTTATGTGTAGACATTGTGCAATTGGGATCCTAAGTATGAGGATGAGTGTAGGAAGCAATACAATGAGACGTGTAGAAAGCGTTTAAAAGACGCCATGTATGATGCCGGGCAGATGATAAAAGGTAAGAATCCAACTGGCCCGAGTTGGATGCATCCTAATGTTTTCAAAGAATTAATCGAGAAGCGGAAGAATAAGGCGTTTATCAAGAGATCGAAACAAGCTTCCATCAACAAGAAAGGTGGCGAAGATGGCCCTACTACACATCACTACGGGTCAATAAAAGCTGTTAAACATGCTGCTAAGATGGTAAATAATTTGAACTTATTTAAGTATTTGAAGTTGATAATTTACTTTGTTAGTGTAATGTTAGTATTTTTAATTTGAAGTTAATGTTTGATTTGGTTTTATTAAAGGCGAAAGATAAGGGGGGTATAGCCCCTAATGCAGTGGATCTATTTCTTGATAGCCATAGGAAAATGGTTGATGGTGAGGAGCAATGGAGTCATCCAACTGCCCGAGCGAGATATGTAAGTATTACTACATTCG